>CAUYLG010066954.1:0-30036 GCA_963573385.1 Cacajao melanocephalus
CAGTAGAACAAGAATCCTGTTCTCTCTCCCTCTTTTTCTTCCTCTTTCTTTCTCTCGTACATTCTTTTTTTTTCTTTCTTTCACTCTCACTTTCTTTCCTCTCTTTTCCTTTCTTTCAAAAAATAAAAAAAAAAATAAAAATAAAAAAAAGAAGTGAGTTGAAAAAAAAAAAAAAAGAAACAGATTCCTTCACCAGTCTTCAGCCAATAGTATTACAGTGGAAGCTGGATTTTCAAGAGATGTTTACAAATGCTTTTAGTTGCTTATATTTAAAAAAAATAAACTTAGAGTTGATAACTGCATACTCACATTAAAAAGTACCCAGTTAATTGAAAAAAAATAGATATATTATGAATGAATTACTAATATGTGGTGCTCACTGACTCTACAACATGAATAATGGCTAAATTTTGTATTTCACCCTAAAATACTGACACCCAGAATGAGGCTACTAATAGTTGAGAAAAGGTTTCTAATCTTCAAAAAATCTTTATTGGATAATGATCAAGAGGATAAAAACCAACATTTGCTGATTACCTAACGTATGCATTTTACTAAGCAAAGTACCTTAGATTACCTAATTTGATCCTCACAATAGCCTATGAGGTAAACATTATTGCTGTCTCTTAAAAATAAAAACATTCAACTAGGAAAGATAAATAAGCATACCCCAAATGGCAGAGTCTATATTTGATACTTCCAAGGAAGGAACAATTCTAAAACTGCCAAAATGTCCTTGAATTAGATGAACTCAAATTTTACAAGGCACTGTACATTTTTTCCTATGTGTTATTCAAAATATCTAACAACAGATATAACACCAACACCCACCAAAACCAGACTCCTCTGTGCCAGTCTTCACCTCTTTGTTTTTAGGTTGTGAGGAATTCTGGAGGCTTCTGGAGAATACTCTGGGATAGTAGAAGGGGCAATTAGAGAGCTCAGGAAAGCATATATTTACCAACTGGTAGGAAAGCATTTCAATATTTTAACAACTGGTAGCATTGTATCACTGCCAACTTGCTGAAAAACAAATCTGAAAATCTTTAAGATTCCAAATCCATAATTATTATACAGAAGCATAATCAAGACTAATCACATAAGCTGTGTGATTGAGTACCCTGTAAAGGAGCTCTACGCCCCCTTTTAATTCTCAATGATTGGCTATGACTGTTATATAATGTTAATTCAGCTGAGCAGAAGATGTAAGACAGTCCTTCTCAAAATTTTAACCCATTTTCTTTACAATGTTTTAGCATGCTTCTCTATCACACAGATTGTCTGATTAAATATTTGATGCTATTAACTGTGATATCTGGAGTTTTAGTGATCTAATAATGCTCAGTGTGTGAGGTAAACATTGACTAAAGGATGTCAAGATGCTGTATATCATTCAAAGAGCGCATACTGGGCTACTCATCAGCCCTGGAGAGCTCAGCATGTAGCAGAGGTACATGGTACAACACAAAAATCATAGATTTTTAATGATTTACTAGAATAATGTTGTGCAATAATTTAATGTTTAGCCTTTTGTCTTGATAAATTATGTAAACAAAAGTGATTTTTAAAGCAATACATTATTAATTTAAAATTATATCAAACACAGAATATATTTTTCATTTTCATGATAAATCTCTACGGTATGTAAGCCAATCATTCTTGAAAAATATTTTAAAATTATGTAGGAAAACAGAAAAGAAAAGTGAGAATGTATTAATTATTAAATATATAATAAAACACATATTTGAAGCAGTCATGGCACAATAACCAAATTATAAGATTATATGATTACTTTTCAACACTAGTTTAAAATAGCCTCTTTCACAAATATAGACTCTGAAAAACAGTCCCAGCAACTCTCATAGCACAATTTTCATTGCTCTTTTGATTTACAATGAAGGGTTTTATTTTATAGATAATCACAAACTGAGATTAATAAAGTGATATGACAATAAAAAGCTAGAGCTAAGTATAGAGTTTGGCAATAAGAATATCACATACATATAGTAACTTATATGTAATGTTTTTCTAAGTTAAAAAATACTGATGCACACTGTATACCTCTTTTTTATAAAGTTAGATCATAAGCAGTAATTTTATTATTCCTTTACATAAATGCAAATATATCTCATCTCTTCCTCAGTAGTTTTAAATGAAGCATGTTTTTTCTACTCTGAAGAACTAGAAAATATCTCTGCTGTTTACAAGACCTTATCTTTGTTCCCAAAGAGAAACAAATTCTCAAAATGTCAATCATCTTAGTTATTTCACAGAAAACTGACATTCTAATACCATGAAATTGTATTTGGAGAAATTGGAAAATAAAATTTAGAATTGACATTTGATTTTGAGGCTACTCACCACTCCTGGCTCACAGTTGTAATAGCAATGCTTGGAAGCGTTGTCAAAGGTAGTGTGGTCGGCCTGGAAATACCATCTCCCTCAGGAGTCCTTGCCCTTTCATTCTGTCTTTGAGACAGTGGTGGTAACTGTAAGTTTCCTGAGCAACACCTTCTCCCTCTCCAGAGGTCGATCCCAAGTGTGTTACTGGAAGAACTGTAGGATTTACTCAAGCTACATTCAAAATAATCTTTAACATTCTGGAGGAACCACAGGGAAAGAAAGAAAAGAAGAGAATGAAATTCAAATGTTAAATGGCGTGAAACAAGAAACTAAAACGATCAAGCTGTCACTTATGACGCCCTGATTATCTCACAATCAGAATCTAACATTGATGTCAAAAGCTTAAGAGAAAACAGTAGAAGGGGCTGATTCTCAGCTTTTAGAATAAACTTATCAGTTGCATATTCCTGGAGATCTTTAGGCATATAGATAATGTTTACTAGTTGCAGCATGTGGATTGGAGGCCTCCTTCTTTTCTTTCTAGTTTAATTTCTTTTCATAATTTGCTAAAATAATATTTGCTAAAATTAAAAATATATTTTTGAAATCAATGTTATTCTGCAACTATGGGAACAAACTATGAGAAAATATAAAGTTTCTTATTCAGTATTTTATTTTATATATTTATTTATTTATTGAGATGAAGTATCACTCTGTCGTCCAGGCTGGAGTAATCTCAGCTCACTACAACCTCTATCTCCTGGGTGTGAGTGATTCTCCTGCCTCAGCCTCCTAAGGAGCTAGGACTACAGACACGCACCACCACGCCCGGGTAATTTTTGTATTTTTAGTAGAGACAGGGTTTCACCATGTTGGCCAGGCTGGTCTTGAACACTTGACCTCAGGTGATCTGCCTGCCTCGGCCTCCCAATGTGCTGGGATTACAGCATGAGCCACCGCTCCTAGCGGTTCAGTGTTTTAAGTAAAAATATTTTTTATCTTAGGACAGCTGAATATTGATAATTATAAGTGACTGTTATGTTCTTACGGAAGGTCTTCTTACAGTTGGTGATAATTTTTTTGTCAAGTTGTATAAGAACTCAGAATAGTTTAAGTACATGCCCTAATGCTGACATAAATCATATCCTTTGTGAGAAGACAAAGACATTCTGCTATCATCAATGATACAAGTTGTTTACTCTTCTCATATCTTTTGGTTACTATGGGTTCTGAGATTGTTGGGAGTAGGAGCCCCAAATGAGCCTCTGCCTGGTGTACCGTTCATACCAGCTGAAAGACAGAAAATGTTACAGCCCAGCAATGGCCACTGATAGCAACTTAAGGTTTAAAAGTTACAATTTTCACCATCCACACTTATCTAGCGAGGAATAATGAAGTCCTAGCATAAGGCTAAATTTCTCACCTGAAAATTACACTGTGGCCCTACAGGTACTTCCCACTAGCCCTTCAGACTAGAGTTAGGAGATCCTGAGACTAGACCTCCAAAAGTTTAAACAAAGTTCTTTACCCTTCACTCCTCCACCCCACAGCCCCTATCCTAGTTCATACAAGAATAATTAACTCAAGTTTAAGTAACTAGCTAGATTAATTCAACAAACATTTGACATACATCTATTATTATTTTATACTGTACTATTCAAGAAGGATACAACAGCAAAAAGTGGAATAGTATCTTTTCTCATAGAACACAGAATCTAATGATTTACACTTAACTGATCCACGCAAGACATATTTTGATAATAGAAATCTGGGCAAGAACAGACTTGACAATTTTCAGGAGCCTCACCCTCCATGCCAGAAAATGGGATATCATTATATTTTCTTGTGCTTGACTTACAGTTTTCAAATACTACTTATTTGAATTTCAGTAGAACCATAATTCAGTATCAGGAAGAAGACAACAATTTAAAATTTTTCAGAGTTTGAAACATTCTGGAATGCATCAGTGTTTCACTGTTTAGTAATTAGTTATTATATTAAATCCATTGTAGGCCTAGCACTTACTGTATAGTGGGTGTATATGTGTGTGTGTGTGGGTGTGTGTGTGTGTGTGTGTGTGTGTGTAAATTAGAGACTGAAAGGAAACACTAATATATATGTTTATTTTTAAAAGACTTACGAACTACTTTAGGAGACAAAATATCTAAAACCTTTCTGAAGAGATTTAAGAACAAACTGAAGGCTGGAAATTCTAGCTGTAAATCAGTCTAGTTCCGAAGATGCATGTAAAGAAAGCACTGTTTATCTGGAAAGCAAAATCTTGTCTGACCGATCTCCTACACTTGACTATATACTTTACCTCTCATGTAAGAAACACTGTACCAAAGAACAGAAATAAGGATATCATGTAGCTAAACCAGCAACCATCCTAGCCTCCTAATATGATTATTAGGTATAGCTCTCCTTTAGAAAAAAAATAACTATTAACAACCAGGTTTAATTGTAGTAAGTGACCTTAATGGGTACTTATTTGGTACTTGTCATTTGAAAAATAACAAAGTCATGCCTATCACAAAGTATCTCCCACACTAACTTGCAAACGAGCTTGAATTTTCAAATTTGAAGTCATTCTTTAAAAAGATTTGTTCCAGAAGACCTCAGTTAACATTAAAATGCACTTCCACAAAGTAAGAACATGATGAAATAGCTTTCAGAAACTAAAATCAAGATGAAAACTTAATATTGTTTTACAAACAATAATTAACTCATGCAGATTTATTCATAATTAATAATAATTATATCCTATAATTCATACCCATAATTTATATACCACTACCTTAAAATTACTAAAAACCTCAAAGTAAAATTTAATTTAGTCAATTCTTAATTACTGATTTGTGATCTTGAACTTCTTTTTTTAGATTTTCAAAGATTTTAGGGAAAGAAACATTAATCTGAATGTTACCTCTGGAAATCACAACTTTCAAAATGCATTACACTTTCCAAAATTCACCTGATAATATGAACAATCCCTAAGGAAACAATCTAGTTTTGGATTATCCTCATGTTTCTGAATAACTGTTTGTTTAAAAGTCAATATTCTTGCCAATAAAATTTCAAAAGGTTGCCACAAAGAAAAAGTTAGTGTGAAATCCTGCACCTAAGTATAAGTTTGCAGAGAGGAGGGGAAGGGGACACCAAAGGACTGAGCTCTTTGTCATATCCCCATATCAAAACCATGCAAATTGGGACCATTGAAATGTCCAGATGAGAAATACTGGTGCTTAAGTAGCCAAGGTTTTGTTGCTGTTGTTCTTTCTCTTTTGTTTTGTCTATTTCAGTCATTTTTGAAGCGTTCTCTACTTTTCAAATTCTTCTGGTTAAACTCAGAGTGAGAAAATGGAATAAGGTATTTTTAAGGTTTCCTACCGTGCTTCGGTACACATTCAGTTTGGACCACAGGATAGAATTTTTCAAGCCTTATGAAATCAGAAATCGAAATTATGGAAAGCAGCAAATGACACTCAGAGTGTCCATCGAGGCTAAATGTCATGATACTCCAAGAGACAATAATAAAAATAATTTTTTATTTGAAAAACATGATTTTATTGCAGATAGTCATCATCAATTACAAGACTAGTTTGTTGGAGGTACTTATTATTGCTCTTACTGCCTATTTTCCCTTCTTTGAAACAATCTTCTAATTTACTTGTGTATATAATTTCTGTGATTAGAAATGCAAAACTATAACTGGAATATTTGTCCTTGGGTTATAATACTACATATAGACCATATATATACATGTAATGTAAAATATATGATATATATACACATATATACTAAACTATACCAGAGTATACTCATATATATACTATAGTGTGTACGTATGTGTGTGTGTGTGTGTATATATATATATATGTGTGTGTGTATATATATATATGTATATATCAGCTATTCTCTTTCTCCCTCTTTTTCTCATTTATATGCTTATCTCCTGATACATCTCACCTATTTTCTCCTTTTCAGCTCTTCTCTAAACCTGTAACTTCCTTCTCTATAAACTATCTTGTAATTCCTTTAGTCATAATTAATTGCTTGTGTTCAGTACTTCAATAGCACTTAATTTACCTCTGCCTTCTGGAACACATTTTTCAAATCCAAAGCATTAAATGCATACTGTTCCTATACATACATTGCATTAAGCCTCCTATTAAATTTATTTATGTACCACAAGTATATAAAGGAAGGAGACACAGCACATTCATGTGTGTATTTCCACAGACCCATGCCTTGCATACAGTAAAGGCCTCTGCATTCAGAAATCTTTCCCCTTATCTTCACAGGGCTCACTCCCTCACTGCTCACATGTCATCTCTGTCAGTATGTCATCTCCTCACATTGTCCTCCCATAAATACCCTATTCTCACCAACCAATCATTGTTTGCACCCCTGACCAAGTTCATTTTTCTGTATAGCTTTTATCATGGCTGGGATTATTTTATAATTTATAAATTGATTTCTGCCCTCCCTTCTGGAATGTAAACTCCAAGGGGACAAGGACGCTGTGTTATTTCTTGCTGAATCTCTAGAACCTAGAACAGTGTTTAGCATACAATAGGTATTAAAGTAATAATTAGGTATATATTTAAATCACTGAATAAAATTTGCTAAATTGAAATAAGTAAGAATATAAAAACACATCTGTCTTAAGGGTGAAAACTTACTTCAAGAGCATGGTATATAAAATATAAAATCTGCTATGTTGCTTTTGTGAAGGAAGTGATTCTATGTGAAGTATTCAATGTATCTTCACTCTACTTGAAAGATTTAGTTACACAATGAAAAGTTCTAGGTCAGTGCTGTCCACTAGAAACAAAGGGCAAGCCACAAATGAGAGCCAAATGTATAATGTTAAATATTCTAGTACTACATAAAAAAGTAAAAAGAAACAGGTAAAACTTACTTTAATAACATATTTAACATAACCTTGCATATGCAAAATATGACCATTGTAACACGGAATATTATAAAAAATTATTAATGAAATGTTTTGTATTGCACTGTATATTCAAAATCCAAGATCTATTTCATGGCTACAGCAAATTTCCATTAATATTAGTGCTTAATAGTCTCATGTGGCTACTGGCTACCATAGTGGACAGAGTAAATCTAGGTAATATTTATCCAATATGGTGGGTTAATGTTCATATTAATTGCGTGTTTCCTGCAGGCAACCTTCCTATTCTTTTGAGTATGGCCACCATTCCCTCATGGAGGATCAGGATTATTATCCTGGATGCAATGAGAAAGAATTAATTGTTTGTCCATCTTTTATAGATGGAATGCATTGCTCAGTGTTAGTCTTCCAAAAAGCAAAATACTGGAGCACACAGTATACAAACAGTATTAAGGGACAATCCCAAGCTTTTTTTTTTTTAAGAAAAAAAAGTTTTCTAAATTCCAGAAGTTTTCTTTTAGGTACCCTGAGCAAAGTTGTTACTGAGATCTTAGACTGTAACTTAAGGGAAATGCCCTTCTGGTCCAGGAGCTTGGAAGGGAAGAAAAAAAAGGAAGTAAATGCTGCCACAAGTGACAGAACAGAACACGTTAACTATGTTCTTTGACACAAAACAATAGATATGGCAATGGAAAAGAAGGGTATTTTAAAAGCAAGAACCTAAATAGCGCACCTAACTCTCCCTCTGCACTGTGAGTCTTACAGAAACACAGAAGGAAGCTGAGGATTAGTTCTAACATTCCTGCCAAAGGCTTTGCTGCAGGATGAGGCAAAGGGACCACAGGGTTCATGGGGTGAGCATCTATGAAACAGGAGCTTAACAAGATGGGTTATTACAGAAAGCAAGGAAGATTAACCTGTTTTTTTCTTCTTCCCTCCCTTCTTTCCTTTCACATATCTGATCAGTGGATCATAACTTTTAACTCAATTACAAACAGTAATTGAGTAAAGACGAGACAATTAAAGACACACTAATGGAAGACTGGTTAATTGAAAGCAAACAGATAATTAAGGACCAAGATCCAAAGCTATAAAAGATAGTTTACAGACTTCTTCAGACGATTTAGATCAGGGTTTTTCAAATAAAGTACATGCCTATTTACCCTGGTATCCCATTAGAATATAGTTTGATTTGTAGGTCTGAGGTGTGGCCTGAGATTCTGCATTCTCAATAAACACCCAGGTTATGTAAATGCTGCTGATCCAAGAACCACACTTGAGTAGCAAAGTCCTAGGGGATGTGTATATCACAAGCTTCTTAAGAGTAGTTGTCAAAGACCCCACCATAGGAAGTGACTCTCAAGGGTTAGCTATATATGGGTGAAAGTGTGGAAGAAAGTTATCAGAGAACTGATAATGCAAGCAGTGTGGAAAGTGTAATTATCTGAAAGTGAGGATATGGGCATAGACTAGAGATTGGTGGTTTTGTCATTAAAAACCATAAAAGTAAAACTCAGTCCATCTCCAAGATGCAAAGAGGGCATCTTTCCTGCTGTCCAACTCACAGAATGCCAGGTCCAGCTGCTGGCTATTCCCATGTTATAGAAACACCTAGTTACAGAGTGGTGTGTTAAACACCCCCATCTGCCCTTTGAATAGAATTATCCAGTGACCTCTTTATTGAACAAATCAAACATGATCAGGACCTTTTGGAACTTACATCATCAGCTGTCACTGTCATCACACTCCTGCTTTTCTTCATTATAGAGGTGGAAAATATCCCCTCTTATGATGTTTGTTATTCAATGCAGCTTTGCTGACACTTTTTAATACCTACAGAAGAAAAAAACACAAAAAACAGCTTTGCTGACACTTTTTAATACTTACAGAAGAAAAAAACACACAAAAACGAACAGCTCTGTGTCCTTAAAGAGAAATATGTGGCATCCTCTCTAAAGTAACATTTGAAATGTATACAATGTACATGCAAAAGCAAACATCATAATTTACCAAGCCAATTAAATTTGACAAAGTTTCACAAAGTATTAATACAAAAAATCCAAGAAATTGGTACAAAGCTGTTAGGGAGAAGAGAATAAGAATAATGAGTAACAATTGGGCTCCCAAATAATCAACGTTCATGAAAAATATAAAAACAATATGCCTTTACACAAATGTTTTATACTTTACAAAGTAAATTCCCATAAAATATTTTATTTAATGTTTACAACAGTTTGTAAGATTATTCTCATCATTTTTTAAATAAAGGAACAGAGGGTCAGAACAAACTATTTGGCCAAGGTAACACAGCTAAAATATGACGAGTTCAGAATTTAAAGAATATGGCTCCTTTATACTGTCAAAAAAAAAAAAAGTAAAGAAAGAAAAGTAAGCCAATACAAAATATATACATAAAAAAACCCTTAATCTTAATTTTTACCACCAGTTTAAACTTCTCATATGTCTAGTACGTAAACTAGTAGGCAATTATTTATAACAGAAAATTCTAGCAACCAGTAGGTAGAGCTTGAATTTCCTAGTTTAAGTCAAACAAATCTTGCCACTTTGAGATACAGATACTGTAGTTCGTGACATTTGCTTTGTGTAGATCATTGGAAGTCACTGTAAAAACAAAGAATGTCAATAACACTACCAAAATCTAAGGATGCACTCTGTTTGTGCAAACCAAAGGAAAAGTAGTCACTGGTTTCTGAGGACTCAAAGGAGAGAGAGTGAGAGGTGGGTAAAAGGTGAAATAGTATCTCTTGGGTACTATGTTCACTATTTTGGTGATGGGTTCACTGGAAGCCCAAACCTCAGCATTACCCAATATATCCATTTAACAAACCTGCACATATACCCCCTACATCTAAACTAAATTTTAAAAAAATAAACTTGTCATACAATGGACTACAAGACAATGCAAATAATTTTGTGTTTGCAGAATTTAACCAAAAAACATGTAGTATAAAATAATACAAAATCCAAGAAGTATTAGTCCATACGATAGTTTCACAAGGTCTCGGTACCAAAAATGTCCTGTATTGTTGCTGAGCTCAAGGACTCCTATATATTTTTTCACTGTGTCCATTTAAACCTTAATGCATGCCTTATTTAAAAAAAAAAAAAAAAAGTCTGCTTCTGACCTGGTGCGGTAGCTCATGCCTGTAGTTCCAACACTTTGGGAAGCCGAGGCAGGCAGATCACCTGAGGTCAGGAGTTCGAGACCAGCCTGGCCAACATGGTGAAACCCCATCTCTACTAAAAATACAAACATTAGCCAGGCATGCTGGTGGGCACCCGTAATCCCAGCTACTCCGAAGGCTGAAACAGGAGAATCGCTTGAACCCGGGAGGCAGAGGTTGCAGTGAACTGAGATATTGCCACTGCACTCCAGCCTGGGCAACAAAGAGAGAAACTCTGTCTCAAAAAAAAAAAAAAAAAAAAAAAAAAAAAAAGTCTGGTTTTCTATCATGAAGATATATATAGATTAAGAGCATGATGAAATTGTAGCTATGTGACTAGGAATACTAAGTAGTGGCATTGTACGATCACCCAGGAAACCAGGGTTGAATTTCTAACACATAATTTGACTACATTATGCAGGAGTCGGCAGTGAAACTGACAAAGTAGATAAGAGAATGGGGGAAGGGAGAAATGTTGCCTTTATAAGTGCTCCAGGGAGAGAACCCAACAGGATTTTCAGGCATTTGATTCAATATGCCAAGAAAAAGAATTTCCTCAGCATACACGAAAGAATGATTACAACTACGGTGTTCCTCTAATGCTGACCAAACAGCAGTAGGCAGAATTTTAAGGCTTTTACTCAAAGGCCGCTTGAAACCCAGCAAAAGTAGACAAGTAACAGAGATATCTTACCAGGGTTATAGTCAATATTAAGGGCCTCTATAGGTATGGTTAAACTTGATAAAAACGTTCAAACTCCTAAATTTAAGAAAAGCAAGATTTAAATTTGTTTTAAATGCTGGTTATAAAACTATATATAATACACAGTGATTATAACTGTAAAGTTGTGAGCATATAAAAAATATAAAGATGCTATGTGAAATGATGATGATGGAATAATGATAATAACAGAATAAGGGTTATAGAAGGTTTTCTAAGTGAGTTGAATTTGTTTAGTGGAGACAACGTAGAACAATATGATGTTCAAAAATATAAAAAGGAATGCCAAGAGTGTAATACATGTAGAAAGATGCTATCATGAGGAAGCTTACAACAGGCAGAAAGACAGAATGTTCTAGGGTAACATCAGTAGATCTTTTGACAAGCAAGAGTATTTTTGTAAGATTTTAGCCATGGAAATAAATTTGTTTTATGATCCTTTGAGTATGAGAGTTTACTGTATAAATTCATGTGCCTTCAATCAGAAACATGTCCTGGCTAGGAAAAAGCAGGATCACATTTTTACGAGGCAGTTTTCCAACTGTTCTACAATAAAAATATATTATTTTGTATTTAGGAAAAAAAGCCAGTATCTAAGACAAAAAAAAGCAAGAAGTATAGATTATTTTCTGGATATTCCTCATCTGTCCCTTCAGACACACTCTTGGCCCTTCTACATGCTGGTCTGTGCCCTGGGTGGCTGGTCCTCAGGGATTGTCTAGCCCTCTGGCTCTTGGGTATGTTCAGCCAATGAAGGCAGTTGCAAAAGATCAGAGGGCAGGAGGAAAGAGGTGTCCCTCTCTGCTGGCCGTAGTGTAACCACAGCTAAAATGTTCTACTTGAGATCAGAGATCCTGCAGGCCTCCCTATTTAGCTGTAGAACTGGAAGCAGCTTCCCATAAGCTAGTCTCCTGGCATTTCATAGTCCTTTTTGGTTATCCTCAACCCTGCCCATACCCTTTGTAAACAGTACCTCCATTAAATTCTCTTTCATCCTCTTTAAGAGAATAATCTGTTTCCTACTGGGACCCTGACTAATACAGACGTGGTTCCAAAACTTTACAATAGTCAGAAGGTAATTGTTAAATATCTCCCCTCAGTTCCTAGCACAGTGACTGACACAAGCAAGTCTCAGTAAATAACTATTCAAAGAATAAATGAGTAAAATCTCCTTGAAGATCTAGATTGGTTTTGATACTTTGAGAAAAGGTCAGCAAGCATTATCTCAAGTTGTTTTTGTAAGGCAAAAATAGTTTTGTGTCCTCATTCACAGATGACAATGGAGATTCTTTTCAGGAACCTCCGCTGCCTTTTGTTTAGGCTAAGAGAGATGGAGGATTTACATTGATTGAGCCATTTTAAGCACTCTACATGCGTGATTTCAATTATGTCATAAAAGCAACCAACCAAATAAGCTAGGCACAAGTATCGAGACAAGAGAGGGAATCATGTCTTCAGAACAGTAATGAAACCTGCCCAAAGGCATGCACTCTACTGGTTAAGACCAGAACATTCTTGTTCTAAAACCAAGACTATTAACCTATCACTCTACAGCTGATTGGGTCTTATTTACATCTTTTCAAGGTGGAACTAAGTGAAATGGTTTTTATATCATTTTTTTTCTGATGTTGGTAATACAAGTTAAGTTGATCAGTTTCCTGGAGCCATGCTCCCTGCTATTGTAAGGACAAAAAGAAATAATTTTAAAAGATACTGACATTGTTACATGCTTCATATTTAAGGCAAATGTTGTAAGTGAGAGGACAGGTCAGGTTCTCTTAATCTAAGATTACTGTCCCTTATAAAATTTACTTCTGAATAAATAAAACACCATATGCTTCATCAAAGCAAAGTATTTCTAAAAATTTATAAGGTAACAAATGTGGTGACAAATTCCATTTATGATATATGTTTAATAGTTTTTCCAGTGGTTTTATATTTCACCGCTTAAAAGATGCTTTTAAATTTATATTAGTCCTTCATAATATTCTGTTATATTCATACTGTAATATTCTTTAAATTATTGTACCATTTCCTCTTTCCCCTTTCTCCACAGATATTTAAAGACTAAAATAAGGAAAAGGTCTTTTCACCTTTCACAGGTTAGAGTTATCAGTATTAGTGATACATGGCTGAAAAGAATTTCAACGAATAATGATCATTATTTTAAAATTCTATATCATGGACACATGCTAGACAAAACCATGCATAAATGATAAAAACAAAAGTAGTATTTTGAGTTTTAAGAAAATATGACATTTTCCCAATTTAAAAATTATCTTTTATTTTGGAGAGGATGTATTCTATTTTTATGTAACTAATGTATTGAACATTCTGAACTCAGTAAAGCACAGATATGAACTAGTCTTAATTTTTTCTCCAGTAACTGTTTTCCATATGCAATATCAAATCTGTTCTCTCCTCCTTAACAACAATTCAGATTGATTTCATAACTCCCATCTTAAAAACTGCTTTAATTCAGTGGCCAATGTCTGAGACTTGGAGTGGGAAGAGAGAATGGTCTACTCTTTTATTCCCCCTCCCTGCTTTTATCTTCAGATTCTAGCTCTTTCCATATTGTGGCACAGTAGAAGAATTAATGAAAAAAAGAAAAATCTTCTTACTTAACTGGGCATTTAATTGCAGTCCTTTTTTTGAGTGTCTCTGCTTCTCTGGTAAAATCAGACTTACTTTGATAGCTTCTCTAAGGCAGGTGTTGAGATGAGGCCCTTCCTCTAAAGGGGCAGTAGGAGCTTCACACTGGGAAGAAATAACTTTTCTAGTCTCCTCTGTTCCACCCGCATTGGTACACATCGAAACTGTAGTTGGTAACTTCCCCTTGCACAACAGTCTACTCTCTTGATTGGAATAATGACATGATGGCTCAAGCTGCAATGTCCACTGGATCCAGAATAAGCTCAAGCATCCTTGTCACACTAAATGTGTACACTATGTATGTATACAAATGTATAGATACACCTAAATGTATAGGCTGTTTTGCTGCTATTTCTTCTCTGTTCCCTGCTATATCTCTCCAGTTCTCTTTCTCCTTCTCAAAAAAACAAAAATTCTTCTGCATAAGTGATCATGGAGAGAAAAGATACTGTCAGCTATTTACCAATGTCTTTCAGCCCCAAGCCAATCACTCTAAATTCTGCGGTGTGAGTCAAACTACATTTAACAGATTCTCTTTCTAGGTGGCTTCCTTTAGCTGGTGACAATGGAAATCACTGGTAGGAGACCAGAAGAGAGTTGGAGAGAGACCCTCCTTATTCTTCCAGGAAAATGGACAAATTGGGCACTCCCTCTTGGCAGACCCAAAACCAACCATGTGAGATTCTGATATCTTCTCATTAGCTTCAGAGTGACTGATTGCTGGTCACAGGTCTTCCAGAGGTGACCCCTACTTTGCATTCCTTGACCCTCCTAACACCATCTTCCCACTTTCTTTCCTCATCGCTAGGAATAGTAGCTGCTTCTTGCAATTAACTAATCTTTGGGTTACCTTGCTGGTCCCTTTTCACCTTCATCCTCTAATACCTGTGTACAGAACGTGAACTAGTTTGATGGCTTTTAATTCACTGTTTTGGGTTATAGTTGCCCTTTCTAGCTTAACAGGAAAAGTCCTACTCATCATCCTTTTAAGATGAGAAAATGTCCATTTATGAAATGATAATATAATGAGGCATTCATGTATTTTTGCTTTGTTTCTTAATGTTCTGAACTGAGAAAACTAGAAATTGGCCATTCTGTGTCAGTCACCTAATTCTTTGGAAATTTTATCAATTCATAAGTATAAATGTCTAAGAACCTCAAAACTAGATCATGAGATCTTAACTTTTACAACCAACATTAAGGCTTAGTTCAAGAAAAGGAAGGTTTTCTGGTTTGTGCTAGCATCTAATACACTATGAACTGAAGAAAGACATACCGGACAAGGCAAAGCCTGAACTGCTCTCTCCACTCCCAGCCCCTACTAGCTGTAGCTGTCCACTTAGCTCTGGGACTTCGGTTTCCTCAATTGTCAAATGAAGGGATTGGAATATAATTATCCATAAACTTTATAAAGCTAATGAAATTCCAGAAAACTAGCAGAAATCAACACAAACTATAAAAAACAACTCTCAAGACTCAACAATTAGATAAACATATCCAGAATTTGACACATAAAATATTAGACTTCCCCCTTTAGTTTGCATCTACTGCTTTCATCACACTTTCAGAAATTCAGGACTATTGCACTCAGTTAGGGGCTGCTTTCTGATTTTAATATGATAGAGATAAACAGAGACAAATGTGCTTCCTCCTAAAAATTTTTGAAGTTGTATGATGCAAACAATAGAGAGCAAGTAAATTTGAGGGAAAAATGTATATGTAATAAGAAAGGTCATTTGCTTTGTAAAGTTGCTCAATATTTAGAGGGAAGCATTGCTTGGACAGAAGAATCAGTTTTTTTTTCAATTAAGTAATAAGTATCAAGGACTTCTGAGATAAAAATTGAAAAGTGCTAGGAATTAATATGAACTTAAACCATTAGCTTAGCCTGAGAGAACAATACATAACAAAGAGATAATGGCATCCTTTTAAATAATCATCAAAGGGCAAAGTAGCAAGGCTAAATGCTGCTTTGAGTAAAACATGTCTTCTGAACAACCACTTAAACTAATATCTACTGTAAAATATGTTCTTTGTAAATTACTAATAGGGCACAAATTTGAAATCAATACACTAGGCGACAAAAAAAGAAAAATTATTAGTATTCAATTTGCTGAGCTGAATGCTAATTTTCAACAATAACAACAGAGAGAAAGTGACAAACTAATCCCACGTTTCTCCTTGTATAAATAATGCCTTAATTAATTTGTTAGTGAATTTCCCTGCAGTAAATACTAAGTAGGAAAGTTTTAAAGCATTGAATTATTTTTCCCAGTCTAAAAAAAGTAACCACTGATTAATCTCTTATAGTTTAAAATACTATAAAGTGGCATATAAATCACTTTGGCTTCAGCCATTTTATGTTTCATCTTAAACAAAGGGAAATAAACAAAAAAGCCCTGTATTCAAATATATTAATAACCTGGTATTGCAAGCTTTCTCTACCTCTGAGAGTTTTCATCTCTGAGTTATCACTGTGCCAAAGTGAAGATGACATTAGAGGAGGTTTAGGATGGATTAGGGAATTTTTGCCATCTCCTAAGATGAACCACAGAAGATCCACAAATATGAAAAAGGCAAGTATGACTGAAAGACATTCAATTCATCATTTAATAAGTATTTGCTGGGTATCTGCTCATACTCTAACTTAGATCTTCTAATGCCACCCTCAGAGGTATTTAGTAACAGCTACTCTAGGATCTCAATTAATATTACCAACTTTCAATGACAGTATAAAAAATTAATTTGCATTCATGATCCAAAACCCCCATTTCCATCCATCATGAAAATCACTTCTTTTCATCTGATTTCTCAACAACAACATCAACAAAAGATTGAGAGCTCAACATGTGGCAGAGACTTGCTAGATGCTGTGGATAATACAAAGATGAATACACATAGTCCTTGACCTTAAAATGTTGCTGTTTCATCTTAGGAGAGGAGAATCAATGCTTATTCATCCTACAATACTGAACACCGTGGCCTGTGTCAGGTTCACAGTGCAGTGTGAGAAGTGCAATGGCTCATGGGTTTATCACATGAAAAAATGAGTAAAGGCCACCTATATGGGAAAAATACTATCAAGGAAAGCTTCGTTGAGGAAGCTACTGTCCTTTTCCAGGTACTGTAACTATGGAACAAAGAAAGAAGCCCTTCCACTCCCCCTTTCTCTATTCTCCAGTGTGATCTTTTAAAATGCAAAATTCCTTATATTAATCCTTGGCTTTGCATTCGTTATGGCTTTCTGTAATTTTTAGGATAATACAAAATCTTTAATATGAAGATTAATCATATAAGTCCCTACAGATCTTGTCCCTGCTTGACTTTTAAGCTTCAACTTCCTATTTTGGCTTCCACTTGCTTCTCCACCTTATGCCACATCACTCTCCCCTGTAACTCATTTAGGTTTAGTTCAACTGGATTTAGAGTGTATCCAGCATGCCTTTCTTGTCTCCAAACTTTTGCTACACTGTAACACTTCTTCAACTTTGCCTGCCTAACCCATTCTTCATCCTTCAGCTTTGATGTCATTTGTTAAAAGCCTTTATGGACTTCCCCTACTTGTAAGAAGGTATTATCACATTATTTTTCTATTCATAGTATTTTTCACAATTATATATTTGTTGGTATGAATGGTTTTATGCTTCCCAGAAGCTCACAGAAAATACTGCCAACCACTCTATCTCTTGTGCCAAGCAATAAATATTTGCTGGAAAATGTTTGAATGAGTAGACTAAATAGGCTTGAGGCCTCTTGCTAGATTCTCTGAAAGTGTGATAATCCAAAAGCAGCAGATAGGTGGGGACATGAAATATAATCAGAATGCCTGGTAACTGCAAATGTCAGCTATACTGACAGGATACATATTCCTACTCTTCTGACAGAGATATGAATAGCTTTGTGGCAGGCACTATTCTATAGTCCCTAAATCTATCATCTCATGTAATTCTCGCAACTATTTTTATCTCCATTTTTCAGGGGAGACTTCTGAGGCCCAGAAAGGGTGAATGACTCATGTAAGCTCAGTAATCTAGGAAGAGGCAGAGACACAGGATTCACACCTAGGCACTATGCCTGCAGAGCTCAAGAAACCAACCATTACCTCTGCTACCACTTAGAAGCAGCAATAAGCATTATTTATCAGAGAACAAGCAGCAAATGAGGATGGGTTGGGGCCAAGCAACAAGATAATTGGGAATAAAAGTGGTATTTCAGAATAAGAAAGGAATTAGAAGATGTTTTAAATGATGAAACAAAAAAGAGAGAGATGCAGTTGGCAGAACATACGGAGCCTATGAACAGCTACTCTTTTATGTAATCTCATAGAAATTTACATTAAATTAGAAAATGTAGATTGTGTGTATAAAACTGTATATCTAAACATAACTAAAAAAGCATAATAATTTGTCTCTGTTTTATCTTATGCTTCAACAAGAATTCACCGAGTATTTTTTCTTCTAAATTAGGCTTCAATCCAGTACTAAAATTATTTCTAGGTTCATACAGAAGACTCTTGACATTCATTCACAAGTGCTATGTCTCTAGACTTAAAAATTATCCACCAGTACACTGCTGTTTAAACTGGTTTCATAGCGTATATGGAACATAGACAAGACTTGGTCCAAGTCTTCTTTTTAGACTCAAAGACCCCAGACATTCATCATCAAGTAATTTCTTTTTCTTTTCTTGTGATGAAGACTGAAACTACAAAGTGCAACAGTTCATTTGTTTCTTAAGCAGGCAAGCACACAAAATTTCTGTGCATTCCTTTCTCAGAAATATAAATACTACATCATTACAGACTTCATAAGAGGAAGATAATAAAAATGTGAGAAATCTTTCCAGAACTTCAAGTGAATTAATGGCCTAATATTTACTGGCTTAACTGAAATATAATTGGATATTAAGTCTGCCAGTGATCCCCTACCTAGAAGCAACACCCAATTTGGGCCTATCTGTCCCAGCTCTGTTAAAATGTCAGAGGATTCAGGTCTATGTGGACATATTAAAAACAAGCATGCAAACAGAAACAATTTCAAAAGCAGAAGACTGAAATTCATGTGATAATACCAGAATGCCACATAATATTGTTTTGATAGAGCATAAAGGAACATAGAGATTCTTTTTCATTTGTTTGTTTTTGAGCAGAGCCTCACTCTGTCGTCAGGTTGGAGTGCAATGGCACAATCTCAGCTCACTGCAACCTCCACCTCCCGGGTTCAAGCGATTCTCCTGCCTCAGCCTCCCAAGTAGCTGGGACTACAGATGCGTGCCACCACACCCAGCTAATTTTTTTATTTTTAGTAGAGATGGGTTTTCACCATGTTGGTCAGAACGGTCTCAATCTCTTGACCTCGTGATCCACCCACCTCAGCCTCCCAAAGTGCTAGGATTACAGGCATGAGCCACCATGCCAGGCCAGAAATACATTTTTGATTGGTCTTTAAGTATCTTCATATTTAGAAACTATCATTTCCTTATTTTTTATAAATTTTTAAAAATTATTTTGAGACAAGTTCTCGCTCTATTGCCCAGGCACAAACACAGCTCACTGCAGCCTCAACCTAGCCTAAGCAATCCTCCCACATCAGCCTCTCAAATTAGCTGGGACCACAGGTGCACACCACCACACCTGGGTAATGTGTGTGTGTGTGTGTGTGTGTGTGTGTATTTTTTGTAGAGACAGGGTTCACCATGTTGCCCAGGCTATACTTATTTTTAAAGATAAGAAATTAAGCTTTTCCCTAAGAATGGACTAATCCATGAAATTTGGCAAGCACCTAATACATTTGATATGCAGGAAGTGAGAGACCAGAATGAACAAATATTAGAGGACAAAAAGGCTTAGCAGCTACAACATCTCAATTTTTTTTTGAAAGAAAGAAAAAGAAGAAAGAAAGAGTGAGAGAGAAAAAAAAAGAATGTAAGAGAGAAAGAAAGAGGAAGAGAAAGAGGGAGAGAGAACAGGATTCGTGTTCTATTGCCCAGGCTAGAATGCAGTCTAAAAATGGGTATTAAAAACCTCTTTCATGCCAATAATTGTGCTTAACAATGGAGACAGAAAGGAATAAGGGAAGAAAATAACAAACAAGCAGCCAACCAATATTTTATTTAAACCTGTGAAATGCTGTGCAATTGCTGAGGAGTGATTTACTTCCAATTATGTGGTCACTTTTAAAATAGGTGTAATGTGATAATGAGAAAAATGTATGTTGTGGATTTGGGGTGGAGAGTTCTGTAAATATTCAGAACAGGAATTCTTAACCAGAAGTTATTTGAATTCATTTGGGGATTTCAGGGGAACACTCTGAAATTGTATATAAAATTGTTACAGATATCTGCTAATATGCCACATTTCTGGGGAGAAACTATATAATTTAATGAGATTATCAAACATGACCCAATAAGATTCGGATCTACTGGCCTAGAATCAAAGTCTGTAACATTTGAGGATGTTTTTCAATGTTAGACACAAAATTAGTGTCTAACAGTAGGAAACGATTAAATAAGCCACACTCCATGTGATGCAGCTTTTTGCCATTAACAAATACTATATTAATTATAAGAAGGAAAAATGCTTGTGATCGATGTTGATGTTAATTAAGCGATAGTCAGTTTTGAGCAAGATGACTCATGAAACCTTTAATCATATATGAATCTCTTTTAATAAGCTAGAGATTTATAAAACATTTTGCAAGGATTATACATAATGTAAAACTAGTTTCTTAGTGGAAAAAATGTCAGAGATAATCTGTTGTTTACCACACTGTTCTGTCTGCTTTGGTATACTTTTACTGAATTTGGGAATGTTGCTTGATTGTGTTCATTCATAGAAGAATCTTGATAGTGAAAATAGCCCATTGTTTTGATGAAGAATAGTAAAAGAACTGATGGGTGTTACTTATCTGTGCCACAGTTTTTTTTCCCAAACCCATTCATGTTAGATTTATAGAATCACAATTTTCTTAACAACTAAAAGATATTCCCTCTTCACAACTGTTTTTAATTTTATTTGTATGCAAATAGTTTAATTGGCTAGGCGAGGTGGCTCAGGCCAGGCCTGCAATCCTAGCACTTTGGGAGGCCGAGGCGGGCAGATCACCTGAGATCAGGAGTTTGAGACCAGCCTGGCCAACATGGTGAAGCCCCTTCTCTACTAAAAATACAAAAATTAGCTGGGCATGGTCTTGCGCACCTGTAATCTCAGCTACTTGGGAGGCTGAGGCAGGAGAATTGCTTGTACCTGGAAAGGAGAATTGCTTGCACCTAGAAGGCAGAAGTTGCAGTGAGCTGAGATCATGCCATTACACTCCAGCCTGACAGAATGAGACTTTATCTCCAAAAAAAAAAAAAAAGGGAAGTCCTGGTTTAAGCTGCCACCGAATTTTAGTACTATTCAGAACAGATTTTCTCCATCCCCTACCACCCAGTCATCTTCAATCTAAAGAAGAAAATTTAAGTTGCCTATAGTTTCACCATCCAGAATAAATATTACTATTCTAATGTTTGTTTTTCCATTTTCTTCGTGCACTTGTGCATATGTGTTTGTTTTCCAAAATAGAATCACAACAATTGATCATTTAAGGAGACAAAGACTTTCCAACACTTTGTTTGAAAAAGGAAAGAGATTGGGTGTGGATGGCTCATGTCTGTAATCCCAGCACTTTGGGAGGCAGAGGCTAGTGGATCACCTGAGGTCAGGAGTTTGAGACCAGCCTGGCCAACATGGTAAATTCCCATCTCTACTAAAACTGCAAAAATTAGCCGGGAATGGTGGCAGGCGCCTGTAGTCCTGGCTACTTGGGAAGCCGAGGCAGGGAGAACTGCTTGAACCCAGGAGGCGGAGATTGCAGTGAGCTGAGATTGTGCCACTGCATTCCAGCCTGGGCAACAGATTGAGACTCCCCGTCTCAAAAAACAAAAGAAAAAGGAAAAAGGAATCTAGTGAGGCCATAGGTTTTATTATATTATTATGCCTGTATGGTGTAAAGGGCAGTGCAGTGGTTCTTTAATTTGAAAAAAGCTTTCAAGAATTTATACCTTCTAAGATTATGGGGCCATCAATTAAACAGTTACTTGGGCAAATTATGAAGTAAGATATCTCTCCAGAATTAGAAATTTATTTTCTAGTAGCCTAAGGATGCTGCCAAGGACATATTTATATAAGTATAACAGGAAAAAAAGTGGTAATAGCAATATTTAGACATACTGAACAGAAAAACTTGATTGACTTTTAAAAAATGTATTTAATATGTCTTATCAAAGCAAAATTATTGAGCTGGTTTTATGATATGGAATGGTGTCCCTTTGGAGCTACTAGGGATGGAAAGTAAGAGGGGCCTTGCTCTACTTTTTGATTTCTGTGAGTCCTTTTTTAATAATATTAAGAAGAATTACATTTTCAAGCCTAGTTTTAACATTTATCAGTTAGTGTTTTAAGAGCAATGTTGGAAAATCTCCAGAAGTTTTTAGAGAAAGGGACTACTATTAAAATGGTTAAAGATAATTTATCAGCGAAGACCAAATTTTTAAATTGAAAATTATTGAAGATAATTTTTAAAATAATGGAATGAGGGGTATGTAATGTTTTTCACTAAATTTAGTCCTTACAGTAAGCTACTTCAAGTTTTTTATGTATTATGTTCTTAACCTTTACAACCCTATAGGGTAGGTACTGTTATGATTCCCCAATTTATCTCTGAGGAAGCAGAGACACTAAAAATTAACATGTCCAAATTCTCAGAGTTAATAATTGTCAGAGCTCAAATACTGACAACAAAGCGTGTATTTTTTAATAAATGAGAGTCTGCTACCTCCCAACATTGTGCATATTCTTTTAGTCTGCCTGCAATACCTAGTAATTGATCATGAATATCTTCCTTCATTAACTAATATGGACCCATGTCATTAATAATTGCATAATAATCTATAATATAGTGGAATATCATTTATTCAACTTGTTGCCTACTGTTAGGTATTTGATTTTGGGCTTTTACTCTTTTAACTGTTTTTTTTTTTTTTTTTGAGGTGGAGTTTCGCTCTGCCACCCAAGCTGGAGTGCAGTGGCGCAATCTCGGCTCACTATAACCTCCGCCTCTCAGGTTCAAGGGATTCTCCTGCCTCAGCCTCCCAAGTAGCTGGGATTACAGGCACGTGCCACCACACCCAGGTAATTTTTGTATTATTAGCAGAGATAGAGTTTCATCATGTTGGCCAGGTTGATCTCAAATTGCTGACCTCAAGTGATCCGCCCACCTCGGCCTCACAAAGTGCTGGTTACAGGCATGAGCCACCGCGCCCCGCCAACAAATTATTCTTTGATGAGCTCTCTTGCAATACATCTTTGTATAATTTTACAAATATTTCCTAATGATAAATTCCTAAAAGTGGAATTTCTAGGTTGAATTATGAGACATTTATAAAGTACTCACAATATGCCAGATCTTGTGCCAGTCCTTGGGGGAAATACAGTGACCAAAATGACATGATTGTTATCCTTGAGTTGTTATTTATCAAGGTAGATAAGCCTATGCAAGAATAAGACTGAGATAGGTGAGGTAAAGGTCACTGAAGAAGTTAGATGGCATGGCTTGAGAGGTCATGGGAAGGAGACATCTGATTATAGCAAGCATTGTCAGGTTATGACCAAATAATACCAAACTCATGGGGTTCCTATGGGGTAATGGATTGTATATAATAAGCATTTGCCTTACAGTTTTTATTCTCATGATGTTGATGCAAACTGAGACGAACAGGACAAGAAAATTTAGCAGCTCCTAGGAGGGCTTCATGGCTAAAATAACTTTGGAAGCAAAACAAATGCTTGGTCAAGAAGTCATGAGAAATAGCAACAGTGAAGTAAGGCATTAATTGAAGATGTTTAGCCATGTATGTTGGTAGAACTCCAACATACATGAACACATTTAGAAATCATCGAGTTGGTTCAGATTTTTGGAGCTGTAATCAACAAAAGCAGTAAAAACAGCTGGTTTTAGGATATTGTGGTTTTTTCTCCAAGTTCAAGGGACGACTATTTTAAAAAGTATCTCTTTAACCTATGTAAAGAACGTTTTCCACTATACAAAGTTAAAATATATATTTCAACTATATGTGGCCATGTAGAATTATGAAATAAATGTAAGCAAAAAGAAAATCAAGATCACTATCTATTGATGCCTGTCAGTGCTTCTTTGTGCTGATTTGTATGTATGCTCTACAGATGTCCTCATAGTGTTCATTTTATTTTATTTTTCTAAGAGGTTATATATCTTGAATATTTTATATATCTTTGTATAGTTTCTAAAACTTAGCACTTACAGATTAATACACACACATATTAGCCGGGTGTGGTGGCATGCATCTGTAATCCCAGCTACTCAGGAGGCTGAGGCCGGAGAATTGCTTGAACCTGGAAGGCAGAGGTTGCAGTGAGCCTAGATCGCGCCATTGCACTTAGCCTGGGCAACAGAGCAAAACTCCATGTAAAAAAAAAAAACGCATACACATATATACACACTCTCTCTCTCTCTCACACACACACACATGTTTTTGCTGTACCTTAACAGGATTATACTACTCACAACTGTTTGTTACTGCATTCTTCACTCAACAAACTATGCTCAACATATTTCCATGTTTCCAATTAAAGATCTACATCATCATTTTAAAATGGCAATAGTTTGTTTTACTCTGTTGATGCTTTGTGATTTATTTAACCTGTTTTCTATTGAAGGACATTTAGGTTCTTTCCAGCTTTATTTCATTATGAATAATGTCAACATACTCTTACACATACCTTTGATCATATGTACAATTATTTTCTTTAATCCTCAAAGTAGAATTTCTGAATCAAAGAGTATGCATGATTTAAATGATGCTTGTACATACTTTAAAATCTACATAGTCTACAGTATACTGGTAGAATGTTCATTTCCTCTCATGCTTGATAATATGGGCATCAGTACTCAGATGCCTGCTGGTGAGTTGTGTTATTTTTATTTTATTTTATTTTATTTTATTTTAGTGAATCATGCATGCCAGTTTACACTCACTGGAATAAGAAATTCTGGGTTTCAGAGACAAAAGCTGGAGTTGAAGGGAAGCTGACTCTGTGGTTAGAAAAATGATTCCAAATGCAGCTTTGCTACTCATAAACTGCATTTCTACAAGTGATTTTATTTCTCTTTATGTGAATTTCTGATCCATTATGTGGATAGAATAATTATTGTGCTAAAGAGCAATCCTGAGGATATAATTAATATAAACACCTAAGGGCATGGTGGCTCATGCCTGTAATCCCAGCACTTTGGGAGGTTGAGACGGGCAGATCACAAGGTCAGGAGATTGAGACCATCCTGGCTAACAGGGAGAAACCCCGTCTCTACTAAAAATACAAAAAATTAGCCAGGTGTGGTGGCACAAGCCTTTAGTCCCAGCTACTCAGGAGGCTGAGGCAGGAAAATCGCTTGAACCCAGGAGGCAGAGGTTACAGTGAGCCGAGAGTGCAGGCGCCACTGCACTCCAGCCTGGCCTACAGAGCAACTCTCCATCTCAAAAAAAAAGGACACTGTCTTCAAAAGGGCAACCACAAATGTGACAGCCAAATTGTCAGCAGATAAAATGAAAGCTAGAATATTATAGACTTTCTTCAAAACACTGAAATAAAAGAACTTGCAACCTAGAAACTGGTACTCAGAATGTAGCTTTCAAAAATGAACATAAGTTCTGCTTATTGACATGAAAGAATAACAGAGCTAGACATAAACAAAAAATAGGCAAAATACATAAACAACTATTTTAAAAACTTGAGCAACATGCAGCATGGAACTGTGATCCTTGCAGGAAGAGACACAAATAGAATGAACCCTATATTTGTTTTAGTTTTCTATCTGGTGGCAATTTCTGGGATGCAGAATAGTCAAGGGGAACCAAAACAGACCTAGGCACTCTTGACAATTTGCAGAGACAGAGGTTGGAGCACCAGAGGTGGCTAGAATTTACCGGGCAGTGTACCAGAAAGGAGGTAGCTACTCAGACACAGAGCTCCAGAAATCTACATTTGGGTTTATATTTGTTTTCTATTCTACATAATGAATTACCACAAATATGGTATCTCACAACTATACATAGTTACTATCTCACAGCTTTTGTAAGAAATGCAGGCCCTGCTTCATGGTGTCACCAGGCTGCAATCAGGGACTACTGGGGCTGTGGTCACATCCGAAGCTCAACTGGGGAAAGATATGCTTCAAATGTGTCTCAGGTTGTTGGCAGAATTTATTTCTTTGTGGTCATAGAACTGAGAACACTGGCTTCTTAACAAGACTTTGGCTAGAAGTTACTCTCAGGCCCTAGAAGCCACCCATAGTTCCCTGCCTGATGGCCCTCTGGATAAGCAGTTCCGAAAAATGGTTGTTGCCTTCTTTAAGACTAGTAGGAAAATGAGTTTCTTCTCCAGCCTGCTAAGAAGTCTTATGTAGCATAAATATTTGTGGGTTTGACATCTCATCATCTTTGCCATATTTTATTGGCTACAATCCAGTCACAAGGCCTGCCCAGACTCAAGGACAGGGGATAATAAAGGCTTAACAGCAAGAAGCAGATATCATCAAGACCGCAGAGTGTTCTATAGTTCGTGAATGAATATTAATCTTCACATATATAAAGTAGCCTGAGTAGAGATGAACTTCAAGAAAAATAAAATAAACACTGTAAGTCAAATAATTTCAAGAGCTCACATAAGGTCAAGAGTCATTTGAATTTCCACCAGAGTGAAAAGATTTTGTTGAACCACATGGGACATCTAGTAAAGATTTGATTAGGGTCATACCTTGGGACTTAAACCAGCCTTAGAGTAAAGGCTACTCTAGAGCCGACTAAAAAGCTTAAAAACAAAGTTTGAAAGCATGACATCCATAACAAAGAATCTGACCACAAAGGCCATGTATGTGTGACTGGCCTCAGATCCTTCCAGGGTCTCTGCATGCTCAGCTTTTTAAAGTTTACTTGAGCAATGATAGTGATATATTGATTTTTGCCTCAATGCATTTACTTCATTTTAAATAGTTAACAAGCATTAATTACTGTGAGCTGCTGGAAATTGGTACTTAATATGGAAAGCACACCATTGGGATGAGTGTGCCATCTTAGGAGTGATATGAGCAGGGCTCAAGAAACCACTTAACAAATGTAAATGATTCTGCCAAGCATGAAGAAAACGAATTGTTTCTGAGCTCCATCTCAAAGACACGAATTAAAAAGGCAGTTACTGTTGTCACCAAGTTGTCTTTCCTCTGCTACAACCAATTTTCTATGTTCTTTTACCTTCCTTCTCTATTCCTTGTTCTCTATCGTGAACACAAAATTCTGTCAGATACTTCTTTAAAGTAAAAACTTAAAATGAAAGTTGAACAAGTAAAAAAAAAAAAAAACTGGGAAAAATATGCAATGAGACATCATCAGTTGGCAATGCAGTATTAAAACCATGGTGAAATTCTCTACACATAAGAAATTCAATAATCATTACAACAGGAAATGTTCATAACTGGATATGTATGTGACATGATTCCTTGCACAGATTACTTCTGACACAACTAAATGTATATCTTAATGTGTTCCAAAACAAAGAACAAACTTTAGAGTTTGTTCATGAAACATCTTTAATGCATATGCCTTTTGACACAGCAATGCCATGTCTAGGAAATTACAAACATCTATTTACTCACATGTGTAAAATGACATGAGTGCAATAACATTGATGCATTATGATAATAAAAGATCAGAAACAATCTAAATAGGGTAAATAACTTATGTGCATTTATTAATGGTACAAAAACAACAATGAAACAAAGTACATTAGGAAACAATATACTAATCTTAGGAGACTTCCACAAAACAACCCAAGGTGTTATTATTATTTTCATTACACTGGGGAGAAAACTGAGACAAATAGAGAATAAGCAACACATCCAGAGAGGTTATAACACTGGTAACAGTTGGAATGGATTTAGCCTAGGCAGTCTTTGAAAATACCTTTGCCACCTAGGGTGAATATATGTGCCAGTTTGTCTGTAGTAATTGTTAATAGCACTTCCATTAATGATCAGATATGTCCTGGTTTACATGATAATTTTAGGTGACCCTAAAGTATATACATAAAATCTATTCCTAGGAGAGAAGAAATGACAGAAAATGTAATTCTGCAAGTATGTAGTGTTGGCTTTTATTTCAGTAATTGTAATTGTTCTCATTACTATCTTTCTACCGTACTAAAATGATATTTTCATTTTCTACCATAACACTTCAATAACTATTCATTTATTCAAATCGTCCAGATAACATTTTAGATTTTCCAAGTTTTCCAAGGTTGGTGGCTTTGGCTTATAATAATTACCTCATGTGTGTTTAAAATCAATCTCTAAATATTAATTTGTCTCTTCCCTTCTGTTCTCTAATAGCTACAGTGAATTTCATATCCTGGAAAATAAATTTTTAAAACTTTGCATCTTTCAAAGAAGAAAAACTAAATGCATTCATTTGATTTTTAGAGACTATTCTGACTTTATAGTTGTTTTCTTTTAAGTGTTTCTGTATTATAATATTGAACAGAAATCAATAACTACATGTATGTTATCACATGAATGTAAGCATTTGCTAAATAATTTTAAGAGTTACAACGGTGAGATTTTGGACCATTCTAAGACTAAACTTGGATGATTTTAACAAAAACATCAAATAAAAAGTAAAGCATATATATAAAAATTAGAGATTACATTGTAAAATCGAAGTTGAGCCAAAGACATCTTCTTTTATGGCTTTCCTACAACAATCCATGTGTATATCTACTGTATCAAAACACTGATGTAAAAATATAGCATATTACTTAGTAACATGAAAATAGCAATTTTGAGAGTCACCATTAATTGAATCTTCCTTATAAATCATGGTAAAGTGTACATACTTTTTTTTGCATTTTAATGACAAATTTGATTCTCCTAGTCATTGCACTGCCAACTTCTAGCTATTTTTATCTACATTATGTCTATGAGCAACAAACTAAAGATCTATGTTATATAAAATGACGCACTTTTTTTACCTGCTACTTTTAAAATTCACTTTTGCAATGCATTTTTGGATTAGGACTGCTTATTGAGAAAGGTCATATTCGAGACTTCCTAGGTACATCAACATATGACTTGAAAAGTGCTAATTTCGGAGGGAGATCTAAGATGGCTGATTGACGGCAGCTCGGGATTGTGGCTCCCAGTGAAGGCACGGAGCGAGTGGGTGCCGCACTTTCAGGCGAGTTTTTGCTGCCCACAGACTGGGGGATTCCCGGCAGAGGAGCCACACAGGTCGCCAGCGCGACTTTCTGGGCCAGCACGGCTATTTTGCTGGTGCCCCGGCACAGCGCTTCTCGGTGTGGAGTATACGGGACGGGGTGCCCCTTGAGGCCAGCCCCGCTGGTCCCATCCCCACAAGGAGAACAGCGATTGGAAGCGCTGAGGACTGAGAGTTTCACAGTAAGCACAGCTGAGCCAGGAGGGTCCAGCTCTGCGGGGAGGGCGTGTCTGCCAAAGGAAAACTGGGAAACAGAGAAGACTTCATCACCGGGTGGAGAGATCCAAGATGGCCAATTAACAACAGCTCAGGATTATAGCTTCCAGTGAAAGCGTAGAGAGCGAGTGGATGCCACAATTTCAGACGAATTTCTTTGGACCACAGGCTGGGAGATTCTCGGCGGAGGAGCCACACGTGTCACCGGCACGACTCTTTTGGCTGGCGTTGCTGTTTTGCCGGCACCCCAGCACGGCGCAGCACTTCTCGGTGCGGAGTATGCGCGCAACTGGGTGCCCTTTGAGTCAGGCTTGGCTGGTCCCATCCCCACAAGGAGAACAGCAGTTGGAAGTGCTGAGGACTGAGAGTTTCGCAGTAAGCACAGCTGAACCCGGGAAGGCAAGCTCTGTGGGGAAAGGGCGTCCACCGAAGGAAAACTAAGAAACAGGAAAAACTTCATCACCAACAAGCCAGACGTCCACCCAGACCCATTCTGAAAGTCGGCTATTACAAAGACGACAGGTGGATAAATCCACAAAAATGGGAAGAAACCAGTGCAAAAAGGCTGAGAACACCCAAAATCAGAATGCCTCTCCTCCTACAGGGGATCGCAGCTCCTCATCAGCAAGAGAAAAAGGCATGACGGAGAATGAGTGTGA
>CAUYLG010066955.1:0-12782 GCA_963573385.1 Cacajao melanocephalus
AGCCTGGGCAATAAAACAAGAATCCCGTTCTCTCTCCCTCTTTCTCTTCCTCTTTCTTTCTCTCTTACATTCTTTTTTTTCTTTCTTTCACTCTCACTTTCTTTCTTCTCTTTTTCTTTCTTTCAAAAAAAAATAAATAAATAAAATAAAATAATAAAATAATGTTTAAAAGCCAATAGAAATTTCACATACAAAAGAAGTACTGATATTTGAGTACATTGTTTCCATACTTGTGGGACAAATGGACCCAAATGTGAAATAAAGATTCTGCATTAAGCTGGGTGGGGTGGCTGACACCTGTAATCACAGCACTTTGGGAGACGGAGGTGGGTGGAAAAACAAAACAAAACAAAACAAAAAAAACAATAATGCTTAGCTATTACCATCACTAGCACAATATTTCCCAAAGCATAATAGACATACCATTGGTGGTAGAAGGAAAAACTTTTTAAAATTGTAATTGTTAGGCAATATTTTAATAAGTATTAGAAAAAAACATAACTATTACCTTAAACCCAAGATTTCTTGAGTATTATCACTTAGGATAAAGCTAAGTTTAAAAGAAAAAGTTAATTGTAAAAATTACAAAGTAAACAAAAGTACAAGAGATACAGAGAAAGAACAAATATGATGAGGATGATACTCAGTTGACTAAATTTGAGAAACATCAATTAGCACAGGGTTAGCAAGCTCCTTGAAGGCAGGGGCTTGACTAGATTATCTTATTATAAGGAGCAGGTGTGTGGCGGAGTTTTAAATGCACTTCAATTCTTTCTGGTCATTTAAGTCTTAGAAACTGTACTTTAATCAAATGATATTCATCTTCATACTTATTCATATATACTTATTCATATATATTGCATAATTATGCTATCATGAATCATGAAGCTATCCGTAAGATTAAGGAAAATAAATTCTGTTGAATACAGCCATTTTTCCCCTTGCTACTTAAAGTAACCAATCTAAACTTACCTCCCAACAATGGGTAAATAACAAAATTATTCCCCAAGGAAAGGAAAAGCTATGATTTCATGTATCCAGTATTATGATGATTCTCCTTTCCCACAAAAGTTGTGTAACACCATTATAAGGTAATTTGTGGTGAAAGAGATGGATGTGCATAACTGAACACCTTACAACCAAATCTGTCATATCTTTAACAGCAACCATTAGAGCAAAGAGGAAGTTCGGGGTCACAGATGAGTAGAAAACAGCATATTGTGAGTAGTGCAGTTTTCAAAAGAGAACTATATAAGGCTTTCTGATGTATGTAGTATCTAATGTCTGATGTATTTGAAGCAGCATCTGATTGTTATAATTTTGCTGTAGAAGGCTGATGGTTTTGTTTAGTTAATAAATAAAAAGGTAAACACAGACATATCTCCAAACTTTAGGCATTCATTTGTCCATGATGTGAACCACTTCTCCAATAAATTAGATAATAGTTTTCAAACACTGTCCTAAAAGAATATTTCCTCAAGTTTTTGGTGCCATTCATAGTATAATAGTTATAAATATAACACATTTCTTTTGAGATGGAGTCTCACTCTGTTGCCAGGCTGGAGTGCAATGGCGTGACCTTAGCTCACTGCGACCTCCACCTCCCAGGTTCAAGTGATTCTCCTGCCTCAGCCTTCCAAGTAGCTGGGACGACAGGTTGGTACACCACACCCGGCTAATGTTTATATTTTTAGTAGAGATTAGGTTTCACCATGCTGGCCAGGATGGTCTCGATCTCCTGACCTCATGATCTGCCTCCTCAACCTCCCAAATTGCAGGGATTACAGGTGTGAGCCACTGCGCCTGGCCAGATATAACACACTTTTAAATTTAATATGTGTTATGAACAATTTTTCCATTACTTTCTTAAGTCTAGACAATCAGCAAAACAATAAATCAGGCCCTGACTGGTTGTTTTTTCTGATTTTCACGGTGTTAATACTTCCACATGGTGATTTGAAGCTATCAACATGATGTCAGTGAACACGAAGTTGTGAAAAGATGTACAATAGTATACACAATTATACAGTATTTCCAATACAGATACAATAGACACAAATAACCTCAAGACCATAGATAATAAAATGTAGTAAAACATAATTAAGGATTGAGTTTTGAGTATTATCTTTGTTTTTAAATAATTTATTTAACTGTAAGTTTATAGTTTAATTTTTACTGATAACTGGCTCACAAAATTTCTGAAAATGTAATCATTATATCTTGGGAGCTGATTAGGGCTGCCTCTAACACATCACTGGCCACATACCACATCCCACACATTGTTACTACCACCCGATTTACAAATCAATTTTGAGTGCTCTAAGTTAAAAATTTCCTGCATAAACATGGCAAATTTTGTGTGTTAAAGAAATGACAATAAAAATAACCATACAGGTATTATGATTTGTATATTTTATATAGCCAGGTTTGTAGTCAACAAGGAAAACTTAAGAAATATTTCATAAAACCTTCAGCTTTACAAAATGAAATAATAAAAGCACCATTGCATCTTGGGGGATAAAGGTAAGCAACAGATATTTGTTTGGGTAAGAAAAAAAAAGGACATTGAGCTATGAATAAAAATATCTGTACTGATATTCACAAATAAAACTAGTCAGAAAAACTTGATTTGCTAAAGGAACCAGGCTGCTTATAATTGAATTCTAAAGATTGTTTTCTATGAGACAACCATCACAACAGAAATGTTTTAGATGCTATCATTACATGCCAATACCAACTTTTTAATTTGTAAAAGATAAAAGAGGAAATTACAAGCAAATCCAAAGCTATTTCACTAATCCCTCTAACTGAAGTAAACCACTCAGAGAATTAGAGAGCTTATTCCACAAAATGGTCATTTATGATGTCAACTAGTACTTTTAAAGACTTCCAAACACTGGTCTGCATTGCACTGGTTGAAAAGCTAAAAGGAGTTAAGTTGTGCTTGATCCCTTGGTAAAGTTCAATTAACCAGTTTGTATCAAAAGGATGTACATTCAACTACCTTCCCCTTCATGGAGAATAGCTTGTGTGAATAACATTCCAAAGCCTCCTATAAAATCCTATGGAATTGTTTATTTCAAAAGTTAAGTCTTCAAAGCTCAGGGAAATACACAGCACATACACTGTTTACTTCTACAAAATGGAACATATGGAAAAATTTACAACTGTCAAGTGTTATTATGCTGCAAAACAAACATGTGGAAGAACACAACAGAAATAAATACAGTGAGATCTGTTCACCAATTGGAGATGCTGGAGGCACATGGAAGATTTTACAAATTGCAGCGTTTAAGACACTGGCAGGCCAGTTGTGCTAACCTGCGCTTTATGACAAGATTGCACACAATAGTTCAACTGTTCCTTCTGAATTATAACACAGGTTTAGGCATGTAAGTCAATATGAAAAGCAGCCCTTTAAAAAAAGAAAGAGGTGGCCAGGCACGGTGGCTAACGCCTGCAATCCCAGCACTTTGGAAGGACGAGGTGGGCAGATGACGAGGTCAGGAGATCCAGACCATCCTGGCCAACATGGTGAAACCCAGTCTCTACGAAAAATACAAAAATTAGCTGGGTGTGGTGGCATGTGCCTGTAATCCAGCTACTCGGGAGGCTGAGACAAGAGAATCGCTCAAACCCCTGAAGCGGAGGTTGCGGTGAGCTGAGATCACACTACTACACTCCAACCTGGTAACAGACCGAGACCCTGTCTCAAAAAGAAAAAAAAAAAAGAAAAAGAAAGAAAGAGGAAAAACAATTCCTGTCTTCCATTAAAAATTCTAAATAACCATTATGGATACTAAAGAAAAACAAGTGAAACAGCTAAAATGATAAAATGAAATAACCACTGGGTGATAAATTTTGAAAAAAATATATGGCTGAAAACTATTTTTAAAAAATTATTTTAAAAAAATTTGTCATAGGGCAAATAAGTTGTTGGTTTTTTAAAAATTGTATAGTGATATAGATTGATTAATTAAGTCAATTTTAAAATTTAATCAATTTTTACAATGACTTTCAGGTTTTAAAAAAGGCACTAAACCTGTATTTTAAAATGTAAAATTTTGCAGTCATCTCCCCAAATCCTCTAAATGTGGTCTAGTATTGGAATATATGTTTTCACACATAAAACTTGAATGAAAAAATAATAATTTCCCCCAAATTCTCAATATCAGCAGTACCCAAAAAAACTCCTTCTAGTATAAAGACAGAAAAATAATTCCCAGGAAATAAAAACATTCTCTGTCCAAAGCTCACATGCACTAAATGCAGAGACTGAAATAAGACTTGGATGTTCTTTTTACTTTCTCCAGTCTTCTAGTCATTACTTTAACAGGCAAAGAATAACTAAACAGCGAAACTCTGACGGGAGCACATACTTTCCACACACCCTAAATGTCAAAGGCCTGTTTAGGGAAAGGCCAAACAGTATACTGCATCTTAGACGTAAGGGCCAGAATTAGGAGATGTTTCTGATTAAGGAGTTTATTTCTGCCTCTACCACTGCTTCATTTTGTAACGTTAGCAAAGAGATTTATCTGTTCTTCACTTGGCTTTAAAAATAAAGATGGAGGCACATAACCTTTTCTTAGCTCTCTAGAATATTGTGAGGCTACAATAAAAAATGCCCATAAAAGCTTTGATCTTGTAAAGAAAAAAAATTGACATATGCAGGAGAGATTTTAGCGATTTCTGAAAAACCAATGATGGTCAAGATGAAACACAAGGATCTGTCAAGATAAGCCACAGATCACAGGGAAAAGCCTGATAACCTTTCTTATTTATTCTCTAGGTAAAAATTGTCTTTGAAACTAAACCAATAAACTGCCACCTAGATTATATCCAATTTCCACTTCTATAACATTCACTTATGCCATCACTACATATTATAACTTCTGAACAGGTAAGAGACAACTAGAATAACCACAGTAACGATTAGAAAATCGGAGGAAAAGTCAGGTGCTTGATTTCTAAGGCCTGGCTTCTGACATTAAAAAAAAAAAAAAGGAATTAGAAAACCAGTATTAAAAAACTGACTTCAGGCCTCTTTATCCTCCCATTTGCCTCTTTCTTGAGAGGTCTTCGATACAACTGCCAAGATTTCTTGGTGGGAAAATAATTTTGTAAGATGAAACAACTACACCTAATTGAACCTTAGTTTCTGGATACACACCAGTATTTGCATTTAAGTTATTGAGGACTAGTACACAGTGTTTTCTATTGATTCTTCTCTCTGAAAGAGAACTAGCAGTGACAGTCAACCTTCTGGAGCACTGAAGTAGTAAAATAGTAATGAGGAAAGCCTTTCCTTGTATATTAGTACTCAAAACTGGGGGGATTAATGCTATGTTTTTAAATTTTCATATCTCACTCAAGAATGTAATGCAGGATATGTTAATTTGTAAAAAAAAAATTCTTCACTTTATAAAGATTAGAATTAATTTTCCTTTTATCAGTTGATGTTTTCAAGGAGTATTTGGGCATATACATAAAACACAACTCATTCCTGAATGCTGAAAAACAAACACCCTGCCAATCTTCCAAACATACATCTTATTTTTAAAAAGAGAAAGAAAAGAAAAAAGTCAGTCTCTGTGAATAAGATAAAACAATAAAATAAGTATACATCTTTACAGTTTAATTTCTGTAAGGGAAAAGAACAGGGTAAATTAAGTAAGACAGAGTCCAAAAGAACCAGAGATTATATTGTAACCAGGAAGAAGATCTTTCCACAGTATAGATCTGGTATGTATTTAAGTTTGGAAGACCAAGGTTAATTCCCTTCAGTCATATCCTCTCTTACTTATGCTTGAAATCCAAGGCACATGGTGATAAATGTGCACAATTTGCCTCATTTGCAAAGTCAGACATCCCAACTCCTTCAGATGAGCCCCCCAGAAATTGAGAAACTCGAATGGCTTACTATTTCTCCCTAGAGGACTTTCGCTTTGGGAACATCATTATCCTAACTGTCTATATAACCTTTGTCTGGGGAACTTAAAACAAGAGATTTATCTTTTTTGCTAAAAGTGGTATCTGTATCTGCCTGAAATTAACAAAGGACATCCATTAATTAATTAACTCTATTTGATGTGACTATTTTATCAAATGGAGTTACATAAATAATATCCTTGCACTTTGGGAAGCCAATGCAGGAGGACTGCTTGAGCCCAAGAGTTTGAGACCAATCTTGAAAACATAGTGAGACTCTGACTCTACAAAAAATACAAAATTAACTGGGCATGGTGGCAAGTACCTATAGTCCCAGCTATTCAGGAGGCTGAAGTAGGAGGATTGCTTGAGCCCAGGAGGTAGAGGCTGCAGTGAGCTGTGACTGTACCACTACACTCCAGCCTGGATAACAAAGCAAGACCATGTCTCAAAAAAAAAAAAATCTTAAACCATGTCTAATCTATTCTGGGTCAGATAAGAACTCTGACAAACGCTATATTTTAGTGGTATGAAAAGTCAGTAATTGCAGAATAAGAAATATTTCCAATTATTTTTTATTGAAGGTGCCCCAAAAAATGAACAAAATCCCCCCTGCAAAGCTACATTAATAAATAGTAAAATATAGTCAGTGGTCACCTAACGACAGCAAGAAAAACTAACATATAGTGATCTGTTTGTATCTCAGATTTTGACTTTTAAAAAGACTTCTTTCTTAGGAACAACAATCAAACGACTGTGATTGTTCCTAAGAAACAATCAAACTCAGTCAATATCAGCTATCTTCCATCATCTTTCACAAATAAACTTGAAGAAAATGCATCTTAACTGACAGTTTATGTTCACCCAGGTCTTTTCAGAACATTCAATCAACCCCATCGGGGATGATTCAGCCCCATTGCCTACTCTAGCTCAATGGTGACTGGGAAAAAGAGGATCATTAATTTCTCAACAAGTTCCACTTGAGCAGTCTCCAAGCCATCTGTGGGAAGAGCTGTGAAGTGGTCAAAACAGTGGAAGCCATAGCCTTCTGCCCTTCTAGTGCTTTCTGTGTAGCTTGCTGGAGAACCAGGCGGCTCAGTGAGTTTTGTTATCTTTTAGGATGCACTGAATTGAAACTGCATGATTTATCTCAACTTTTAGTTGAAAATTTCACAAAATCATCCATGTAAATGTCATCCAAATATAGCTGGTAAAATGAATGATAGTTGGCAGAAGTGCTGATAGTAAGTGACACTTTATACTTAAAAGCATCCAAATAGAAAAAAGAAAAGATTTGATGTTTGTAGTCTGGAATAAAAACAAACATTAAGAGGTTTTAAAATTAGGGAATGTGTGAAGATAGAAAAATAAGAGCACGCGTTTAAAAACAGCATTATTATTTTCCACACTTACTTATGTTTAAAGAAATATTCAAAGTTAAATACAGAAATTCCATATGTAGCTCTAAACCCTAACATGTTACATAGGATGAGTTTTCTCTTGCTTTAATTATTTAACATTTAACAAAATTTTAATGGGTGTCTACTATAGGCCAGGCATTGCAGTAGAGAATGGAAAAGACATGGCTCCTGCCTTCTGGAATCTTGGGAGGTGATAAGGAACTGTAAAGTATGACAAGCATCATGATGATAGAGTAATAAAGAACAGACCACATAAGTATCTAGTCTAAGCGAAGGTCACTTGAGGAAGTAAAGTTTAGTTTTAAACCAGAGGCCAAGTAGTAATGATTTTCAAGAAGGATCAGGAAGGCAGCAGAGGAACACTATGTGGAAAAGCTGAAATAAGAGAGACCTGAAAGAAACTGAAAGAAACTCACTAGAGCTAAAGCATGCACAGGGTAATACTGGTGTAAGATAGAGTTGAAAGCAGAGATAAATAAGAGCATATTAAGAAGGGCTCTGCCCTAAGAGCATGAAAAACTCACTAGAATGTTTATAAAGGGAAATAACATGATCTTGTTATCACTCTATCTACAGTGTGGAGTATGGAATAGTGTGGCAAAGGGGTAAACAGTAGAACGCTATTGTCACAATAGTGTGAGAGATGACAGTGCCTTGGACTGGAATAGTAGCACCCAAAGAAGAGATGTAGAAAAATTTAGGAACTTTTTAGGCAGAATTATCAGAACTCTGTTTGACAATGGAATGCAGGGAGGGCAAAAGAACCAGGTATCTCCCAGTTTTTGATTTGAACCATGGGAGATGAATTCACTGGAAGCAGACCAAATTTGGAGAGAAAGGGGTGGGAAAGAAATGAGATTAAAAATAAAATGTGAAATGCTTGGGAAGCCAGGCTGATGTGAGTTCCAAAATAAATAGAAGATTAAAAGTGCGGAATAGCTGTAATGGTGAAGAGAGAGAAAGAGAGTGCTAAATACTGAAGTAGTAGAACAATTTCTTAAGAGACTCTTAATAAGTTTAGGAACAAGTAGAAAGGGAGGTAAAAATAATACAAGGACCTTTATTTTGCATGCTTACTGTGTACCTGCTATGCTTAGCAATTTAAAGATATCACTTTTGATCTTCACAACAACTCTATGACCTAGGTATTACTATCGTCAACTAACACACATTTCCTGCAGCATGGGGGCACTTCTGTGATACGGGACCACCTGCCCGCCATCTCCTTCCAGGGCCCCTCCCTGGCCCCACACTGCAAGAGCATGTGTGCAGTGCAGCCTCTCCTATCCAGCCTGGATGCTTTGCTCCTCTTGAGTACATTTCCAGCAGCCTGGGAGCACTTCAGATCCCCCAAAATACCCAAAACCAAACCCTGAGGGCCCGATAGATGAGCCACAAGTTAGTCCCAACACCCCAGGGTTGTGGTGGACAGCTTGGGAGTGCCAAGTCGAGTTATGTGGCTGGCCCTGGAGCAGTGGAAGAACCCACACTCAGGTCTTAGAGGAAAACCCAGAAAATAACTTTCTTGATATCAGCCTTGGCAAAGAAGTTTTAGCTAAGTACCCAAAAGCAACTCCAACAACAACAAAAATTCACAAGTGGGAACTAATTAAAGAACTTCTGCACAGCAAAGAAACTATCAACAGAGTAAACGGACAACCCATAGAATGGGAGCAAGTATTCACAAACTATGCATACAACAGAGGTATAATCTATAAGGAACTTAAACAATTCAACAAGCAAAAAACAACCCCATTTAAAAATGGGCAAAGGACATGAACAAACACTTCTCAAAAGAAGACACACCAAAAAATGGGCCAGGCACGGTGGCTCACACCAGTAATCCCAGCACTTCTTACTTTAGGTTCCCATAAACATGGACACAATAGACACTGTGGGCTACTACAGGCAGGACGAATGAAGAGGAGTATAGGTTGAAAAACTACCTATTGGGTACTATGCTTCTACCAAGCCAGTATATTGATTCAAGAGTCAATCAACAAACTTCATTCTTGTCTTGTTTTAAGAAATTGCTACAGCTACCCAACCTTTAGCAACTACTAGCCTGTTCAGTTGGAACCCACCAACATCAAGGCAACACCCTCCACCAGCAAAAAGATTACAACTCATTGCAGTCTGAAATATCGTTAGCAGTTTTTAACTTTTTTTTTTTTTTTTTTTTTTTGGACACGGAGTCTTGCTCTGTCTCTAGGCTGGAGTGCAGTGGTGCAATCTTGGCTCACTGCAACCTTTGCTTCCTGGTTCAAGCGATTCCCCTGCCTCAGCCTCCTGAGTAGCTGGGACTACAGGCACATGCCACCGCGCCCAGCTAATTTTTTTGTATTTTACTAGAGATGGGGTTTCACCATGATGGCCAGGATGGTCTGGATCTCCTGACCTCATGATCCACCTGCCTCGGCCTCCCAAAGTGCTGGGATTACAGGTGTGAGCCACCGCACCTGGCCTTTAAACCATATTTTAAAAATAAGGCTTGTACATTTTTTAGACATATTGCTATGACACACTTAGTAGACTACAGTACAGTGCAAACATAAGTTTTATATGCATTAGGAAACCAAAAAATGTGTGCTGCCCACTTTATTGGTATAACTGCTTTATTGCAACAATCTGGAACTAAACCCACAACATCTCCAAGGCATGCCTGTAAAGAAGATGAAGAGTGAAACAGAGGGGAATTGAAGGACAAATGTCAATAACAGCACAGAAAAGAAATAACACTTAGTTTAGCTAGTTAGCAATTTGTTTACCCATGTTAACAAAGAGGCAGATTATTTTATACCAGGTGAAAAAATGATGGTCTAAAAGTGGCAGGGAAGACTTAAATGGACAATGACCCTATCAGAGTGAAGATATGGGAAAATGACAAATATCCTGGCTCTAAGAGAAACAGCACCTAAGGGGAGAACCAGACTTTCAATCAGGAAAAAACTTCCTGACAATGGCTTAACAATATCGAAATTTCAGACACTGCTGCCATCACTGGCATCTGATCCTCGTGTGAAGGCACCACTTCTCAGGGGGCAATGTCCTCCCTCTATGCCTCTCTTTTGCCCTGACTCCTCTAATGGAACATTAGCTTAGTTGGGATATTCTTTTAGACAAATTAAAAAATAATTATATGTGGAAAAAAAAGGAAAGCTACTATACTGACCTCAAAGCAGTAAAGCTGTTTATTCAGAGAGTCACTTGAACAAGGCAGACACAGTGTAAGGTCCCGGGGGTTTTCAATTTCCATCATCTGGTTATTTCCCCAAGTCCTGTGCCATGCATCACAAAGCCCTCTGTAAATCCACTTAACAAGGAAAGAGCTAACATTCCTGTTTATTTGCTTCAACTCCCATCAATAAAAGGTGGTACATCTAAAAGATAAAATAAATATTCAGCCACAAAAATCATGCTACAAAAAAAATATATTTACATGGAAAGGTATTCTCTTACCTCTAAAAAGCAGATTAGAAAATAATATATTGACTATAATCTCCTTTTTGCAAACAATCAATGTTTTTTAAATTGCAGGTAAGTATACATAAAATTTACTATTTAAACCATTTTTGACTATACAGTTCAGTGTGCAACCATCAACATTCTTCTCCAGAACCTTTTCATCGTCCCAAACTGAAACTCTGTACCCATATGTAATATAAATTTTTACATATTAACAGAAAAGGTCTGAACAGATGTATACCAAAAATATTAATAGTGGACAGTTTTAGGTAGTTTTTTCCTACTTTTTAGTCTTCTCTATTTCCTATTTTTTTCTAAAAGGAAGTGTATTTCTAGTATAATTTTAAAGTAACTTTAAGTGATGTTTTTAAAAAGACACTGATAGTTAAAACATTAAAAAAGCAAAGAGGCTGAAGATGGCCGATTAGGAGCAGCTCGGGATTGCAACTCCTAGCGAAAGTGCGGAGGGTGAGTGGACGCCGCATTTCCAGACGGATTTTTATTGCCCACAGACCAGGAGATTCCCAGGTGGAGGAGCCCCATGGGTCACCAGCGCCGCTGTCTTAGTCTGCGCGGCTGTCTTGGCCGGCGCCCTGGCGCAGCAGTTCTCCATGGGCACTGTTTTGGCTGGCGATTGGATCTACGGGAAGACAGAGTCACCCATTCAACTGATAGAAAAGGGGATTGAAACAGGGAGCCAGGCCAGGAGAGTCCCAGGCAAAAAAGCACCACGAATCTCAGCGCAGCTGTTTCAGCCGGCACAGGTACAGTGGGTCACCGCATGGGAAATCGCACAGATCCCGGCGCCTTTTCGACAGGTGACTGGAACACCTGGGAGACAGTTGACCTTTCGCTCTAAGGCAGGGAGCCAGGTGATCAGGCTCGGCAAGTCCCACCCCCACAAAAAACAGCAATCTGAAACGCTCTGGATTGAGAGTTTCAGAGCAAGCAAAGCTGAACCTGGGACGGTCCAGCTCTGTGGGAAAGGGGTGTCCGCCATTACCGAGGCAGTCTACCACTACGGAGGTAGTCCGCCATTGCTGAGGCACCCCCGCCATTACAGAGGCAGCCCGCCATTACAGAGAGTCCGCCATTATAAAGGTGGGCTGCCATTGCTGAGGCAGTTCTAACTATATCCGTATTAACAGGACTGCAGGGAAGTTCACATGGCAGCTGGGTGGAGCCCACAGCTGCTCAGCAAAGCCTCTGTAGGCAGACAGAGACTAGGCTGCCTCCTGGCAGGGCAGGGCAGCCCTGAAAAAAGACAGCAGGACAACAGAAACTCATAAACAGAGCCCTAAATCCCTGGGACAGAGCACCTGGGAAAAAAAAGGGGGATTGATGAGTTCTGCTGCAACAGACTGAAACGTACTTGCCCAGCAGCTCTGAATGAACAACAGAGCTCACAGGCCAGCACGTGAGCTCCTATAAAGGACAGACTGTCTTCTCAAGCAGCTCACTGACCCCCGTATATCCAGAGTCACCTAATAAAGAAGAGCTCAGACTGACATCTGGGAGGTATCCTTCTGGGACAAAGATAGCAGAAGGAGAAACTGGCAGCAACCCTTATTATGCTGCAGCAGCTGCAGGTGATCCTCAGGCAAGCCAGGTCTGGAGTGGACCTCAGCAGTCCTACAGCAGACAGGCCTGAATGTTAGAAGGAAAACTAAGAAACAGAAAGAAATAAATTCATCATCAACAAACTGGATGTCCACTCAGAGACCCAATCTGAAAGTCACCAACTACAAAGACGACAGGTGGATAAATCCACAAAGATGGGAAGAAACCAGCACAAAAAGATGAAAACACCCGAAACCAGAACGCCTCTTCTCCTACAGGGGATCGCAGCTCCTCATCAGCAAGAGAACAAGGCATGACGGAGAATGAGTGTGACGAACTGACAGAATCAGGCTTCAGAAGGTGGATAATAAGAAACTTCTGTGAGCTAAAAGAACATGTACTAAC
>CAUYLG010066956.1:0-33541 GCA_963573385.1 Cacajao melanocephalus
GCCTTTTTGCACTGGTTTCTTCCCATTTTTGTGGGTTTATCCACCTGTCGTCTTTGTAATTGCTGACTTTCAGATTGGGTCTGAGTGGACGTCTGGCTTGTTGGTGATGAAGTTTTTTCTGTTTCTTAGTTTTCCTTCGGCCGATGCCCTTTCCCCACAGAGCTAGGCCTTCCCGGGTTCAGCTGTGCTTACTGTGAAACTCTCAGTCCTCAGCGCTTCCAATTGCTGTTCTCCTTGTGGGAACGGGACCAGCTGAGCCCGACTCAAGGGGCGACCAGCTGAGCCCGACTCAAGGGGCACCCAGTCGCATATACTCCGCACTGAGAAGCGCTGCGCCGCGCCGGGGCGCCGGCAAAACAGCTGCGCGGGCCAAGAGTCGCGCTGGCGACCCGTGTGGCTCCTCCGCCAGGAATTTCCCAGTTTGTGTTCCACAGAAATTCGTCTGAAATTGCAGCGTCCACTCGCTCTCTGTGCTTTCACTGGGAGCTAAAATCCTGAGCTGTTGTTAATCCGCCATCTTGGATCTCTCCCTATCTCTTTTTTTAAGCAAAGTAATTTTAAATTAAAAATAAAAAGTAAATTTTTGTTTAAAATTACTTGTCTTGTCTTCTTAATCTCATATTGTCCAGGTTTAATAATTTAACCTGACAGTTTAAAATCATTAATATTAATGAATTCATCAGAAAATGGACATAATAAAATGTTTTTGATATTACATTGCAGTGATCATAATTCATTTAACAGTCAAAAAGACAGTCTGCACATAAAACATATCTAAAATTGCTAGTAAAAGTAGATAGTATATTGCAGTGTAATAGAATTACTTGCAATAGAATAGACTGAAACTAAGAAACTTGAGGAATTGACATTAACATTTTAATATGACAGAAAGTTTCAAAGGTTTTCAAGTATTTTTTCCGGAAATGTACAGTAATGATTACAATGTGAAGTCTAAAAAAATGCCTGATAAACAAATAGGAAAAGAATAGATATATAAATGTACAGTAATTAAGGCAGAATACTAACTAGATTAAGGTTCAGTGCTATAAAATTGGCATATGCAGATACAGTAAAGGGCATAATAATATAAATCCCATCACAGAAATGTAAACACCATGGTAGAAGAGTGTATTCATTTCTTAGAGCTGCTATAACAAAGTACAACAAGCTAGGTGTTCAAAAACAACTGAAATTTATTTTCTCACAGTTCTGGAGGTTAAAAATCCAAAATCCAGGTGTTGACAAGGCCATGGTCCCTCTGAAGGCTCTCTTGAAGAATCTTTTCTTATTTCTTCCCTGCTATTGGTGATTTCTGGCAATCCTTGGCATTTCTTATATCACTCCAATCTTTGCTTCTGTCTTCACATAGGGCTGCTTCTCTTTGTGTGTGTCCATGTGGCCACATTTATCTTCTCTTACAGGGATACCAATCGTAGATTAGAGCCCATGTTAATCCAGTATGGCCTTATTTTGGCCAGATTACATATGTAAATATTCTATTTCCAAATAACTTCACATTTTGAGGTTCTGAGTGGACATGAATTTTATGAGGACCCATTTAATTAAGTACAAAGGGTGACAGAACTCTTGCTGATGAGGTAAGATTATTATATTGGCATGTCATTAAAGATTTTGTTAAGGATTTCAGTTTGACAGAGGGCTTAAGAATCTGCCTAATAACAACAAAAATATAGATATCATAATCTTCATGATGTATGTGAGTTTCTAAAGGATTCTAGAATCTGCAGAAAGAGCAGATGGAATGAAACCCCCAAACCTCATTTAATTGATTCAATAAGCAAAGCCATTTTTTTTGTATTTTTAGAAAATAACTCCTTTGATGTTTTATATATATTTTCAAATAATTATCATTATTAAGAAAGAGAAAATAAAAACATATTGAAAATATAGTGAAGAACCACACAGTACCTTTTTATAATATGAGATATATATCTTTGCCAATATCTCACGCTTTAAAATACTTTGCATTATAGTTTGCATTGCTTTGTAATATATTTATCTTAGTGGTGTTGAAAAACTGATACTGAACTGAGATTTCTGACTTGTTGAGTAGTTCAGACCTTAAAGAAAGAAAGGGCCAAAATTAAATATTGGTTGGCCAACTTATTCATATATACTCTTTCTTTCTGTCTCTCTATGAATGCATGCACACACGCATGCACACACACACACACACACACACAATTCAAGTGAAATATAAAATAAAAAGTAATGATACATGCATTTTAAGTTTAAGCTTAAAATGTAAGGTAGCTAGACATATAACATATCATAAGTGGAGAAAATTTCTTGGTAGTAAGGGACATTAGGATTATATAGTACAATTTTAATAGTACAAACTCAGGTGTAAGATTGCCTGTGTTTAAATCCTATTTATTTCAACTCTTGACTTGTTTCCTCATCTCTAAAATTATCATACCTTATGATATCATTGATGGGGTAGCCTCAATAGGGATAGCGATTAACAGTGATCAGCCTGCCCATCTCTGTGTAGTCCTGATCATTGTACCATGTTATCCAGCTTAAAATCACAGAAAGACATGGAGGGGATGGATTTTCTGTTTTTTTATAGTTTTTTTCACTATAATTATTGGAAAAAATTGCTCTTACAATCCCAGTCACTGTTATATATATTAGGTGTTTGGGGGGAAAGGGTTTGAAAAATAGCTAGAAAGTTAACCGCAAAATGTGTATTTTTGTTTTATTAATCAAATGATTATAGTTTGCATTTAAAATTTGTCATATTACCAAAAATGTTATAAAAACAAAAGTCTTCTTGTTTATTAACTTTATATATAAGTGAAGAGTAAACAATTTATTGTTATATAATCAATTTTCAGTAAAACTATGTTAATACAAATAATAATATCTCCCACTTATTCCTCAGTAATTCTGTTGTAGTCAGCCCTCATAATGGTTCCAAATTATTCCTGCTTTGTGATATTTATACTCTTATGTAACCTCCAACACTTAAAAGTGAACTTGGCTTAGTGACTTGCTTTTAACAAATATAATAAGGCAAAAGTGATGACTTTCAAAATGTCCCTTTCATCTTGCCCATCTTATTCTACTCTCTCATTTACTTACTATGAATGAAGCCAGCTGCCAGGTTGTAAGCTACCTATGGAGAAGTCCATATGGCAGGAACTGGGAGAGGCCTCTAGCCTACAGCCAGGACAAACATGAGCTTTTTGTCCAGCAGCCACTGAGGAACTGAATTCTGCCTACACCCATTTGATGGGGCTAGGAATCAAATTCTCTCTTAGTTCAGCCTTCAGATGAGACCTCAGCTCTGACCAACAGTTTGCTTACAGTCTTGTAACTCCCTTTGAGCCAGATGCACACAGCTAGGCTGTGTCTAGACTCCTAAGATGCAAAAACTGTGAGATACTAGATGTTACTGGTTTGAGTGGCTAGGTTTTAGAACAATTTATTTTATAGCAGTGAACAACTATGGTTACAGTCTATCATTCATTGTTGTAGTCAGCTGACAAAGTATGAGATCCTTTCATTAACACTATGAGACAGTTATTATAAGCTCTACATTTCAAAGAGAAACTTTGGGCTTGAAGAAATTAAATAATTTGCCTGTAATCACAAAGCTTTGAAATGGGCTCTGACAGGGGATCATTCTTAACCAACAAACACTTCTCCTTTCTCCTCATCATTTTTTAAAGTAAAATTATTTCTTACATCTTAAGTCTTGAAAACTATATATATGTTTGCTTCTCATGTTGGATTTCACCAGTATATAATTAGAAAAAAAATAATAGAAAACCAACATTAAAACCACCACATGGGCAGAGCTTCATCATCCGTACTCTGCACCATGATCCTGACAAAACCTGGCAGAGACATGAGGGGCATGTTATGAAAAGATTGATATAACAATTTGTTTTCTTGATTCTATATCACATGTTAAAGATATAATCATTAAACTATTTTATACAGTTCAGTAATCCACTATGATTCCATTTGCCAATTTATTATCAAAATTTATCTTTATTTTCATCTATTTTAGTAATCTCTGATGAACAAAGAATAATGTAAGTCAACTACATTATATATTAAATACTAATTTCTTATTCTAGTATAAGATCTAGTGTAAATATATTTGATTGTATTTGATTAGCATGTCTGTGAAACTCATCTATGCCATCTGGAAAGGAAAATGTTAAGTTGCATTTTTGCAATACATTCTCTCCCTTCCCTGGGGATGCTCCTGGAAAATAAAGAAGTCAAGTATGTTGAACTAATCCTCTTATAAACATACTAATGATAAATCTACAGTAAAACAACAACAATAACAATAAGAGTTTTTTTCTAACAAAAGAGTCTTTTCCTATGGTAAGCTTTTAGCAGAATGTGCTTAATTGTCTGGAATTATTTATGGTAAGCAAACAGAAATATACGGACTTGTGCATAATGGCTCCTTAGAAAATGTTATATATGTAATTCTGTCCGTAGAAAATATAAATGTTTTATAATCTGTCTTCTTTCATGAAAGTGAGGTACCTGCATATCTCATAGAAAGCTCATCTGTTCACTTGGGCCAGAAATACCTTTGATGTTGCGTGATTGGACTTAGTGAGCTGAAATCAACATAGACATTCTGATCTCACCTTTCCTTACCTGTGCCTTATGATTTCACGTGACTTGAAATTGTTAGTAAAGCTTGATACTGGATAAGTTCTCTGAGTCCACAAGTCTGAATGATCAATCTAATCCTTTCTGTTATTTTAAATTCCAAGATGTATTTATTTCTATGATAGCTTTTCTTAAACTTCATCCTTCTATCAGTTGGTTTAATCACTTTGGTAGCCCTTAGGGTCACAAAAGTCACCTTCTGTATTAGTAAAGTAGTACAAGTGTAGGCAAAATTCTACATAGTAAAAAGAAAAATAATTCGCTCTTTAATTCTAGGTTCTAATACTGTCCACTCATAAGCAAACAACAGTAGTTTGTGTATTATTATACATATGCAAAAATATATTATAATATATTAAGTGTTCAAAGTTCCACTTGGTACATTTTTAACTGAGTAATATATTTTGAAGATCATTTCATATAAGCACACTAGGATTTTTTTAGTTTTTAACCTTATGGATGTGATATTTAATTCTGTAACTACCATAATTTATTTAGCTAGTCTTCTATTTGTGAATGTTCAATTTTTTACATTACAAACATTTTACAATAAGCATCCTTTTCATAGATTGCTGGATTAAAAAGTATACCCACTTCTACAGGCTTTTTCCTTAGAGGTATTGCCATGCTTTCCTCAAAGCAGTTACACTAATTTATCCTCCCTGAAATGGAGATCTGAGAAGGTATGCACCTGCAATGAGTGTTCTCTTTCTGTACTGGATAGAGCTTTTTCATAGATTGTGTTTCAGGTAATGGCTAAAACTATTTTTTCTCTGTACATAATTTTCTTTTGTTTCATAGATAACGGAGATTCCTCTTTCCTTTTCCCAATTTTTATTCCTATTTTTCATTAAAGAAACTTGTATTTTGTCAACTTTAAGCAAAGCCCATAGATAATTTTCAGTTATTTTTAAAAATATAAGTTTAGATTATGAGTAAAAAGACCAAAATTAGTGAGTAAAACAGACCAAGTTACTTAAGGATTCAACCATAAAATTTTATAGTTTTTGTATATTTTATAAATCAAAACAAAGTTTAAAAATTACAATACACATTGTATATATTATATACAGCATCTGGCATAAAAATATACTACAAATTGAATACAACTTTGTACTGTTCAGCTTAACTATGCACGAAAGTTTAATCCAGTAGACTCGATACTGCAATTTTTTAAAAAAACCCACTTGCTTCATCCATGTCCCTGCAAAGGACATGAACTCATTTTTTTTATGGCTGCATAGTATTCCATGGTGTATATGTGCCACATTTTCTTTATCCAGTCTGTCACTGATGGGCATTTGGGTTGGTTCCAAGTCTTTGTTATTGTAAATAGTGCTGCAATAAACACACATATGCATGTGTCTCAGCAAACTAACACAGCAATAGAAAACCAGACACCGCATTCTCACTCAAAAGTGAGAGTTGAACAATGAGAACACATGGACACAGGGAGGGGAACATCACAAGCCAGGACCTGTCAGGAGGTGGGGGGCAAGGGAAGGGAGAGCATTAGGACAAATACCTAATACATGTGGGGCTTCAAAGCTAGATGACAGGTTGATGGATGTGGCAAACCACCATGGCACATGTATATCTATGTAACAAACCTGCACATTCTGCACATGTATCCTGGAACTTAAAGTATAATAATAATTTAAAAAAAAATGAAAAACCTGCTTGCAAAGTTTATCCTTGGCTGGCTCCAGGGAATTCAGCAATCGAACCGTTCACAAACTGGTAAGACTAGTTTACTGTGCCCATACAGTTTGTAAAAACAATGCAGTTTATGCTAAATGCCTGCCTTCTTTCTAGGAGTTTGGAATTTTGATATGTGCTAGGAGCAGGTGCTTACATGATCAGCCCTCATAAAAACCCAAGACTCTGTTATGGGATGAATTATGTCCCCCAAGCTTTATATATTGAAATCGCAATTTGAAGTACCTCAGGATGTGACAGTATTTGTAGATAGGGTCTTTTAAATGGCAACAAAGTTAAAATGAGGTCATTAAGGTGGGCTCTGATTCAATATGACTAATGTTGTTACAACAAGGGGAAATTAGGACAGATGTACACATAGGGAAAACCTACCAACACCTTAATTTCAAATTTATAGCCTCCCAAATTGAGAGAAAATAAATTTTTGACGTGTAAACCATTCACCATGCAGCAGTTTGTTATAGCAACCCTAGCAAACTAATACAGACTCTGAGCGTCTAATGGGCTTTGTGGGAGACCCATTACGTACATTTTACTGCACTTTTCACTGCCAGTGAACGGAGCATGCTAGCTGGTCCTCTAAGAGGAGGGAGAGAACATCTTAGGACTGTGTATGGTTTTCTCTAGACTCCTTCCTTTGCTGATCCTGTTGCATATCCTTATGCTGTAATAAATCTTAGAAGTGAGCAAAACTTTATATGAAGTTCAATGTGTCCTAGGAATCACCAGAATTCTGGGTGGTATTGGAGATTCCAGAAACACTGACCCAACCAATATAATGTTTGAATAGTTTTGAAACTTAGAGTCTTTCATTATTTGACTAACAAATACTCTTTTTATTTAGGTGAAATCCTGCATATATGAATTGTTGGTAGGCATTCAGTCCCCCTTTTAACTGAAGATAATATTTGGTGTATTGTTGTAATTCTCTGTCTTGTTTTACCTGGCTCATCATAACAATATGAAAAAATCTTTAGAGAAGATTTTCATCTTTCTTGTTCAGTGCATTCTTCAATGACTAGAACAGTGCCCACTAATTAATATTAAGTAGAAAGGACTTGATAGTAGGTATTCAATGAATACCACCTCAGCAAATGAGTAAATACATTATTTATTTATTTGGGGGTCACTGTTTAAATGGACATTCTCAAGATGTTTATACTAGGGTATCTCCAGTTTCCTTTTCTTCCTTTCTGCCTTTATTTGTGGGGAAAGGAGGACATTCATTCCTGAACATTGATTCTTCTAATTGACACTGCCCTCTTTTAGGTAGCATCCATATTTTTAGCTTCTAAATTGTTTTTTCTTGTTCGATATTAAGAACTTGAGCTACGGCATAGTAAAAAATGTGTTAAGGCTTTCTATGATCTATTTCTCTCATTTATTTATCTACTGAATGATATGTACATCATAAATTTGTAGTAATAACTTGTACATCAAGTTATTGTACATATTGCAGTAATATGTACATCATAAATTTGTAGTTACATACTTTAACTACAGAAGAAGGTTTTGTGATTGTTCAGCCTTTAGGCATAGATGCTTATAAAACCTGCAAGTATCCACAAATTAATCATAGTATAAGGATTATGGATATGCATGAAGATAAAGTTATTTTGTTAAATGTAGGATCTCAAACTGTTAGTAAATTGTTATATTAAATGAATGGGTCAAGTGTATTTTTTTTTAGATATGGACAGATTTATTAGAGAAAGTAGAAAAATACATTGTGAGGAGGTAATGGGCAGGATCAGCAGAAGAGAAACTGATGCCAAGAGTAATATTTTTTAACGTAAAGCAAATGAGAAATGAACAGTATAATGTCTTCCAGATTTAGTAAGAATATAATTTATGCAAATTTGTTTTAATTATAGATGTATAATTTACATATTTTGCTTATATAAATATATGACATGTGATGTGTGTATTGTGAGTTTAAGGAGGGAAGATCTGAAAGTGACACAAGATTACTGATTATGAGTGTTTATATTTCAATAAAACATTCTAAAATGTGAAAACCATTCAAAATGTTAGAACAAAAATTGCTATCGAATATCACTTAATTGAACATTTTTTATTTTATAAGTAATAATACAGGGGCTCAGTAAAAATGAAATTATCTTCTAAAATTATAATTTAGTGGGAGATTTAACTTTACAACTCGAGTCTTCTATCAGTTTTCCATCAAATCATAGAGGCTAAGAAAATACGGTAACTGTCCAACCATGTAACTTTGGATCTGTTCTATTTATTAAATTGAAACTGGCATTAAGATTATTTGTACAAGCAAACATATTTGTTACATTAAGTGCCATCACCACAAAAAAATGTAACTGTTCTCCAATTTTAAAGAATAAATTTTCATTTAAATAGGATGCCTCTAATTGTGGTTACATAATTTCTTTACTTTTTATCCTTATTATAATGAATTAAGAGAAATTTGTTTTTTGTTAACATTGGAATAATTGTTCATGTAGTTGGTATTATAACTATTCTAATATGTATCCAGAACAAGCACCAATTAAAAATATTACTTCATCCTTATCATCTTCCGCCAGCTGGTTGTTCATATTAACATTTCAGGGGATCACAGTATTATTTTAGGAAGCTGCTTATCAAGTTATGGGTTTCTGTTGCTGTTGTTTGGTTGAATTTTTTTCAGCTAATTAGTGAACAGTCTGAGAAAAGTTTTATCTTTAATATGGTTTCAAAAGTGATGAAGGTGGGAATAATAAAGACCTTTGGAGACATTCTATACAGAAAAACTGACTTCTATTATATTAATATTTGCATATATTTGTCATATTATTTTCTATTTCTCTATTTTAAACCTTTCTCAATCACTTTGCTTTAGATGTATTTCCTACATATAGAAAGCTGTTGGGTTTGGTTTTGTAGGCACTTTGAAATCTCTTTAAAAATGTAATAAATTAACCTACTTTCACTTAACATAAATACTTTGTATGTTACTTAATTATTTTATGTCATATTTATTAAGTTTCTCTAGGTGTGTATCTCTTTCTCTTGGTTAACTATATTAAGGGTCTTAATTGACTTGTAAATATTTCTTCCAAATTTATTTCAGATCTTTATACAAAAAATAGTAAAGTTATTTTCAACTACTGACTCATAGAAGGTGCTTATAATATTTTCATTTTGGCCCGGGAAGTGCATACTGAAAACGGAGTAATTTTTAAAAATTCTAGCCAAATTTAAAAGACCATAGGAACTATTGTTTCTTGCTGTGATTTTGAAGATAAAAAAATATAATATTTTATTTAAGTGAGAAAATTCAGATAATGTTTATAATTCATGAATTAAATTATTTTGTGTGTCCTGGATTTACAAAGGTGCCTCATTTCAAATATGATCTTATTATTCTCCAATAGGTCTAAATATTGTAAACATGTTTTAGATTTGCTTTCATTTTAAATTTATCATGTTCTGCTTTGCATAACATTGATAATCATTATAACCCTTATTTTTGCAGGGACTTAATTATGTGAAAATAATTACGCCCTTCTTTAAGGGATCTAGCATTTTCTTCATTCAATTATGTCCTTCCCCAATGCAACTTAAACCCACAGTGAGATATCACCTTAATACAGCCAAAATGGCCATGATTAAAAAGTCAAAAAACAAAAAACAACAATAGACTTTGGCATGGATGTGGTTAAAAGGGACTGCTTATACACTGCTGGGAATGTAAAGTAGTACAACCTCTATGAAAAACAGTGTGAAGATTTCTCAAGAAATTAAAGTAGATCTACCATTCAATCCAATAATCTTACTGCTAGGTATCTACCCAAAGGAAAAATCATCGTTATATCAGAAAGACACCTGTACACATGTATAATAAGGGGTACTACTCAACCATAAAAAAAGAAAAAAACAATGTTTATTGCACAATTTGGATAGAGCTAGAGGCCATTATCCTAAGTGGAGTAACTCAGGAATGGAAAACCAAATAATATATGTTCTAACTTATATATGGGAACTAAGCTTTGGGTATGCAAAGGCATGTGGAGTGGTACAATGGATACTGGAGATTTAGAAAGGGGAGGGTGGGAGTTTTGGAAAAAACTACACTATAACTGCACTAAAATCTTAGACTTTATCACTATAAAGTAACTTTGTATGTTTTATTCATACAAAGTTACTTTATTCATCTGTGTAACCAAGACCTGCTTGTACCTCAAAAGCTATTTAAATCAAAATATATATATTAAAATTATGTCCTTCCTCAATATGACCCAGCCTCAAGGGGACCCAGCCTCCCCTTTATTCAAGAGATTCCTAGTATGTAAACTGCTCAAGAATGGAAACAATTAAGGGTCCATGAGTCTGTCTTGGTGACAAGTTGTATTTCTGTTCAGTTGATCTAGAACTACTCACTTACACAGATCAAGAAAGAATGTAAGAGACTGCCATCACATTTTTTTTTTCTAGGAAAGCCATGGTCAATTAGCCAACACCATAGATCTCTGTGAGTCAATCTGTTCTGATCACAGCTTTGCATCTCCTGTCTGTTACAGTAATCATGCTTGGCTTGTTTAGTAATTAAGTGCCACCACATGGACCATGCCACTTAGGATCCTTTTATCCCTGTTGCATTCAGAGATTTCTGTTTTGTTTTTTTTTAGATGGAGTCTGCTTGGCTGGAGTGCAGTGGTGCGATGTCAGCTTGCTGCAACCTCTGCCTCCCCTTCCCAGTTCAAGCAATTCTCCCATCTCAGCTTCCCAAGTAGCTGAGATTACAGGCATGAGCCACCCTGCCCAGATAATTTTTGTATTTTTTAGTAGAGACGGGGTTTCACCATGTTGGCCAGTCTGGTCTTGAACTCCTGACCTCGTGATCCACCCACCTCAGCCTCCCAAAGTGCTGGGATTACAGGCGTGAGCCACCGCGTCTGGCCGAGATTCCTGTTTTATTGCAGCAGTTACTGTTGTAATTTCTGACATACAGAAAAGAGTGACTACAGAGCCCTTCAGGGTTGCTGGGATTCCCCTCACATATTTGAGAGGGTGAGAAGATACAAGAAATGATGAGGAAAGATTTTAATATTTTTAATAAAACTTATAGTCTGTGAGTGATTTTATAACACATCTATATTTTATAATATCTAAATTTAAATATCTCAGCACTTTTAAACACAAGCAAGCTATATATACTTAGCACTAAATATATTTATAATTCAGAATTTAATATGCTATTTTTAAATATTCTAGAGAATCAACAAGATTTTACTGTGGGTGGAAAAGCATAGCTCTCCATATATATTATATAATTATGTTTGAATGTACATATGGCATAATTTGAAATGGAATAAATATGAGGGCAAATCTTGTTTTTTGTAACATATGCATTAAATTTTTATTATAGAATCTAACCAATTAGTAAAGCAAACACAACAAACAGTTATTTTCAGAGGAAATAAATTTTTTGAAATACATTTTACAGTTCTGAAAAATTAGATCAAAGCAAATGCTCATTTTTATATTCTCTAAACAAAAATGCTGCTTTAACCTGAGAGAATACACACACACACACACCACACACACAAACACACACATACCCACTGAAAATATTTGGAAACCAATTACACCCATGAAAAATTATGTTTAGATCTCACCACTTATGTTCATCATTTTCCCTTTCCTATAGAACCTGATGTAGAGACCTGATTTTTACACGTGGTCCTTGTTGTATGATAGTAAAGAGATTTTAGAAGACAAATTGTTCAATAGCAAAAGAATAAAACATTTCCCTCTAGAGACTTTTAGAGAACACATTTTTTTTTAATCCTTAGGCTGGTAACAGAGCCTTTATGTCAAAGCATCATGTTTTGTTTTATTTTGCTTTTAGAGGTGAATTTTCTGAGATGCCCACAAGATCCCTAAATTTTATTTTTAGTGCTAAATTTTTATTGTTAACTAAATAACATAAAGCATAATCAAAGTCATTTGGAAAAAAGAAAAACAGAAGAATTGGTTGTCAAATATTTTAAGTACAGGACCTTTTTTCATATAAAAATGTCTCGAAGACTTTGAAGATTTGAATTTTTAGGTTCAGTTAATTGGAGGAACAGATTATGGATACCAGACATATGGATTCAGCAATTCTTTAGACAGACATCATATTTTATTAAACAAAATAGTCAGACATATTTCAAAAAAAGTAGTACCTGGTTTATAATGTATAGTCATATACCCATTATTGATGGGGATACATTCTGAAAAACACATCATTAGACAATTTCATCATTGTACAAACATCATAGACTATATTTACATACACCTAGAAAGGATAGCCTACTACACACCTAGGCTATGTATAGCCCATTGCTCCTGGGCTACAAACCTGTATAGCCTATTACTTCATTAAACACTATAGGCAATTATAATACATAAGATATGTCTTTGTGTGCCTAAGCAAATGCATACATAGAAAAGGTACAGTGAAAATACAGTATAAGATATAAAATGTGGTACATTTGTATAGGTCACTTACTATGAATGTAGCTTGCTGGACTGGAAGTTGCTCTTGGTGAGTCAGTGAGTAAGTGGAGAGTAAATATGAAGGCCTAGGATGTTTGTGTACACTACTATAGACTTTATAAACACTATACACTTAGGCCATATTAAATTCATACTTTTTCTTTAATAATAACTTAACCTCAGCTTACAATAACTTTTTTAATTTATAAAATTTTTAGTTTTTTAACTTCTTGAATTTTGTAATGACACAGCTTAAAACCCAAACACATTGTACAGCTGTATAAAAATAGTTGCTTTATGTCCTTATTCTATAAGCTTTTTTCTATATTTAGCATTTTTATTTTTTATCTTGTAAAACTTTTGTGTTGAAAACAAAGACACAAACACACATGTTAGCCGAGGCCTGCTCAGGGTCAGGATCATCAATATCACTGTCTTCTACCTCCATGTCTAGTCCCACTGGAAGATCTTCAAAGGCAATCATGCACATGAAGCTGTCATCTCCTAGTATAATAATGACTTCTTTTAGAACACCTCATGAAATAACTGTCTGAGAATGTTTTGCAGTTAATGCCTTTCTTTTAAAAGTTCGAGGATTACACTTTAAATAATGATAAAATTATGGTATAATAAATACAGAAACTAGTAACATAGTTATTTATTATTGTTGTCAATTATTATGTACTGTACATAATTGTATATACTATACTTTCATTCGACTGGAAGTGCAATAGGTTCATTTACACCAGCATCACCAAAAACATTTGAGTAATGGGTTGCGATATGACATGATGGCTACAACATCACTAAGTGATAGGATTTTTTTAGCTTCATTATAATCTTATAGGGCTACTATCATATATGTAGTTTATTATTAGCCAAAACATCATCATGTGGTGCATGACTGTATATAATTTTATGTACCTGTTGCTGTGAATTATCATAAAGTTTTGTGTTAAACACTGAAACAGAAAATAAAAATTGAGTTTGATTGGACATCACGGCACATGCTGTAGTCCCAGCTACTTAGGAGGCTGAGGCAGGAGGATCCTTTGAGCTCAGGAATTTTAGTTCAACCTAGCAACATGGCAAGACTCCATTTGAAAAATAATAATAATAATAATTGATGATGTAAGATATTCAAAATGCAAAAGCCTTAAAATCACCTTATAATCTATTCTTTTTTTAGGAAAATATTTAGTGGGCCTTGAGCTTTCTGTAATACTTCAGAACAGGAATAGCATCTATCTCAGGGTTTAAAATATGTTTCTTGCTTTTCTTGAGTCTCTTCTCCCAGATATGACATATTGGCCCTCTTCCCTGTGACACGCCTAATCTGCCATTGGCTGGCTTTCATACCAAACCTTTGTTTTTAGCCTACTATCAATTCAACTTTTACATTGACAAAACATATTTTTTTGTTTGTCAATGTAAAAGCTGAAATTTTAACATTCAACTTTATTTAATTTAAATGATGAATTTAAATTTAAATGCTGAAAATTTAAGCACTAAAAATGATATTAGAATAGATATGTTTATAAACAGAGATATATCTCATTTTTGTATGCAGTCAACAGATCACATGTGTATGTCTCTTGTATGTTCCTATGTGGGAATAGCTTGAATTACTACATAAACTCCCTGAGAATATTAAGTTTATTTAGAGGAACAGGACATACCTACATGAAAAACAGAAATAATACTACAAATAAAAGTGAGATCACAAGATGACATATAATTAATTCTCAGTGAATGACATGCTATGAAATCATCAGAAGAGATGACTATATGGGAAAAGCTTTATGAAATTGGTTTGAACTATAAAGAAAATTGGGTTTTGTTAAACAGAAAGAAATTTTTCCAGTGTGATATTATGTTTAATATGATTTTCAGTGTATTAAAATACTCATAGAGTAAGTTGAAAATATGGTTGTATTCTTTTCATTTAATCTATTGTGAAATATATAATCAAAATTATATACTTGTAAAATAATCACATATAACAAAATCAATATACCAGTAAAATAATCACAGTTTAAGATTTATTTATTAAGTTACATAATGTATATTATTTCTAAAACCTGGATTAGCTGTGCCAACATTAATTCATAAGATATAAAGCCCATTTTATATAAAAATGGAAACAAGAAATATGATTTTGAAATTGATTTTAATCATAGGCTAAACCAAGATTCATAAAATATTAACCTGAATAAAAATTTAAGACATATTTATTCTTGTTGCCCTATATGTACAAATACAAAATATTATATCTCCTCAAATCTTTTCTTTTTGCAGATGGAAATCATTTTGCATATTGTACTTATTTTATGTATACCCATATTGTTTCCCATTCTCTGTCCAGAATTATTTAAATTCTGAAGTTTAAAATTAAATTAAAATTAGTTTCCACTTACTTTGATCTAAAATATTAAATTAACATGTATATTTAAAAATTTTCTAAACATGTAGTAAATATTTTTTAAAAATTTTTTTACTTATGCTAGTTTAAGTCATAGTTGAGCACTGAAAATATAAGCTTTTGCTAATCCTAGCCATGTGGATGGATTCAGTAGCTGTGGTAAGCTTAGGCAGAACCAGTGTTTGGAATTCGTTTCTCCAACAAACATTTTGTACATTTTAAACACATAAGACTGTTTTTCTCAGTCCCTCAACCAGAGTCAGATATCCTCCTTTAAAATTTCTTACTTGACTAATAGGTATAAGAGTTGCAAAAATGAACAGGACTACTGGACTAGTTGTACTAATGGAATAGCTGCCTATAGCAGATACAAGAGAAATGCCCTGAATACATTTCATACCAGTTCAGAGAAAAAATGAACACAATTTTAATGGAAATGTTAGATTAAAAAATACAGGGATGAGGAGCTCCAAATTCAATATATAAATTCTGATAAAATCTTTGACTGACTCAGAAACCATGTATACTTGAGGCCAAGACTAGGCAGCACAGTTCAACCTCATTAGTCATCAGGGAAGCACAAAACTACAATAAATTACTACTACACATCCATCAGAATGGCTGCAGTGAAAATGACTGTCAGTTTCAAATGTTGACAGAAACATGGAATAACCAGACCTATCATATATGGTTGAAGATAAAGGGTTAAAACCACTTTAGAAGAAAATCTGGAAGTTGTTTTCTGCCTTTTTAAGTAAAATATACAATCTGTGACATAGCCTTCTCATCCTCAGTATTTATTAGAAAGAAATGAAAATTTATTTTCAAAAGAGAAGTGTAATGAATATTCATAGCCACTTTATTTAATAATAGCCAAAAAAAGTGAACAGCCCAGGTGTCCCCCAAAAGGAGAATTGTTAAACAATTGTGATAATTCATATAATGGAATCCTACTCAGCAATGAAAATGAACAAATTAGTGATACACAAAATAGCCATGGATAAATACTAAAAAAACATTTTATTGGTGAAATAAGCCTTGTCCAGAGTTCATATTGAACAATTTCATTTATATGAATTTGTAGAACAGATTAGTGCTTTTGGGAAAAAAGTCATAATAATTACTGCCTCTGCGGGGGTGGGGATAAGAATTGAGTGAGAGGTGAGATTAAGGAAATGTCTGAGGTAATGATAATTGTTTCTATCTTGATAAGATTTGAGTTAGAAATATTAATTCATCAAAACAGCCAGTGTACACCTAGGATTTGTGCATTTTATTATATGTGACTATTAGATTAACCAACAAAACAAAACAAAACACTTGAACAAATATTAAACTCTCTCTATATCACCATATTCAGAAGCTTATGTACTGATATTTGCATTTACAGGAAATGATAAAATAAGTTAACGGTAAAGCTGGCTAAAATAAAAACCATTGTTAAGTAGCCAAAGAAAGCAAAATTATAGTCAGGACAATGTACAATCATTTAATTCAAAAGTTTAGCTATGTCAGAGTAAAGTTTTCAGATTGGTGGAGAATAATAAATAGCAATCAAATAATAACCAAATATTACACAATTTGAATAATTTCCTAAAATAGATCATGAGGCTTTTAAAATTTGGCACAACTTTTAGAGTACTAGAAAAGTCTATATAGAAAGCAAATTACAGTTTTGTAAGTTCTCATAATTTAGCAGACCAACGGATTTTAAAAATTGCAGATACATATAGGGGATTGTACATTCAGATCTGTGAGGAAAGGCTCTGGAATAGACAGAATGTGATATGTCTAAAGGAGAAAAAGAACCTGGGAAATCAGTTTATCTGGATTCAGATTTCATGTCAACTTAAGATTTCTTGAAGAAGGAGAGTGTTTTAGGACTACTGATTTTTCATATGTTCTCATGTTCTCAGATAGAAGACAGACACATTTGGGTAAACTTTCAAAGAGTTTTTCCAAGAGAACATTGTCTTTTTGAAACTGATTGTTTTGTAAAGTTTGGAAAGCATAAGCTATTGTGATTGACTGAGGATCAGAGAAAGAAATTATAGAAGGAATCTTATGACATATGGCAAACTCTCTAATTCCATTCCTAATTTCCAATGTCTCCCTACTTTTTTAGTACCAGCAATTTAGTACTCACCTACTCTCTCTCCTGCCGCTGCTATGGCCATTTCATCACAGTTGTTGATGAAGATATTGAAAATATCCCTAGAAGTCTGCTTCTGGGGAAAACCATGGTGAGGTACTATACAGCAAAACCACCCCAAGGCACATAATCGTCATACTCAAGAAGATCAAGAATCAAGACAAAAGGAAACTCTTGAAGGCGGCTAGAGAAATGAGTCAAGCCATATGCAAAGGAAATGTCATCAGGGAAACAAGAGACCTCTCAGCAGAAACCTTATATGCCAGAAGAGATTGGGGGCAAATTTTCAGGGTCATTAAAGAAAAGAAATTCTGACTCCTCAGGGATCCAGAACTAGAAATTCCATTTGACCTAGCAATCCCATTACTGGGTATATACCCAAAGGATTATAAATCATTCTATTATAAAGACACAAGCACATGTATGTTTATCGTGGCACTGTTCACAATTGGCTTGGAACCAACCCAAATGCCCATCAATGATAGACTGGACAAAGAAAATGCATTCCATATACAGCAAGCTATGCAGTCATAAAAAAGGATGAGTTCATATCCTTTGCAGGGACATGGATAATGCTGGAAACCATCATTCTCAGCAAACTAACACAAGAGCAGAAAACCAAACACCCCATATTCTCACTCATAAGTGGGTACTGAACAATGACAACACATGGACACAGGGAGGGGAACATCACACACTGGGGCCTGTCAGGGGGTGGGGGGCTAGGGAAGAGATAGCATTAGGAGAAATATCTAATGTAGATGACAGGGTGATGGATGTAGCAAGCCATCATGGCATGTGTATACCTATGTGACAAACCTGCACATTCTGCACATGTACCCTAGAACTCAAAGTATAATATAAAAAAAAGAAAAGAAATTTCAACCAACAATTTTATATTCCATCAATCTAAACTTCATAAGGAAAGAAGAAATAAAATTATCAGACAAGTGAAGATTGCGGGAATACATTTCAACTAGACAAGATTTATAAGAGGTTTTTTAAGAAAGTGTTAAACATAGAACTGATAGATTGACACCTGCTGCCACAAAACACACTTAAGCACATAGCCCAAGGTACTATAAAGTAATCATATAATCAAGCCTATATAATAACCACCTAACAACACAATGTCAGGATCAAAATCTCACATATCAAAATTAATTCAGAATGTAAGTAAGCTAAACACACCACTTAACAGACATACAATACCATGCTGAATAAAAGAAAAGTAATATTCAGTATCTGCTGTCTTCAAGAGACCATCGTACATATAAAAACAACCAAGGCTCAAAGTAAAGGGATACACAGTAAGACTTACCATGCAAATGGGAAACAAAGAAGAGCAGAAGTCACTGTTCATATATCATATAAAACAGATTTTATATCACTGAAAATTAAGAAGGACAAAAACGGACATTACATAATGATAAAAGGTACAATCCAACAAGAGGTCATAACTATACTAAATACATACACATCCAACATTGGTGCACCATATTCATAAAATAACTTCTAGGTCTCAAAAAAAGGCTGAGAGAATCACAATAATTGTGGCAAATTTTAACAACTCACTGATAGTGTTAGCCAGATCACTGAGGCAGAAAACTAAGAAAATTCTGGAATTAAACTTGACACTTGACCAAATAGACCTAATAGACATCAACAGATCACTCCATGCAGCAACCACAAAATGTACTTTTTTTTTTATTTCCACATGGAGCATATTCTAAGATTGACCATGTGCTTGGTCATAAAGCAAGTCTCAGTCAATTAATAAAAATTGAAATTGTACCAAGCACACTCTTGGACAACAGTGCAGCAAAAATAGCAACCAATATCAAGATTATCTTTCGAAACTACACAAATTCATGAGTATTAAACAACTTGCTGCTGAACCACTCCTGAGCAAACATCAAAAATAAGGCAGAAATGTAAAAATTCTTTGAAATTAATGCAAGTTGGTACACAACCTACCAAAATCTCTGGGATGCAGTTAAAGCCATGCTAAGAGGAGAGTTTGTAGAACTAATTGCCTTCATCAAGAAGCCCCAAAATTAGCAGAAGAAAAGAAATAACTAAAATTAGAGAAGAACCTAGTGAGGTTGAGATGCAAAATCCATACAAAAAATGAATGAAACTGAGTTAGTTCATATATATATGATTAACAGAACCCATAAGATCTAAATAAGTATAGTCAGAAATGATAAAGATGACTTTACAACTAATCCCATGACAATAGAAAATATTTTCAGAGAATACTAAGAACAATTCTATGCACACAAATTAGGAAATCTAGAAGAAATGAATAAATTCCTGGAAATGCACAATCTACCAAGATTGAATCAGGAAGAGATTGAAAACCTAAAAAGATGAATAAAATTCATATGGAACCAAAAAAAGAGTCCAAATAGCCACAGCAATCCTAAGCAAAAAGAATTAAAGCCAGAGGCATCACACTAACCAACTTCCAACTATACTATAAAGCAACCATAACCAAAACAGCTTGGTACTGGTACAAAAACAGACACAGACCAATGGAAAGGCATAGAAAACTCATGAATAAAGCCACACATCTAAAACCATCTGATATTCAAAAAGATCAACAAAAACAAGCAATGGGAAAAAGAATCGCTATTCAATAAATTGTGCTGTGATAACTGGCTAACCATATGCAGAGAATGAAACTAGACTCTTACCTTTCAGTATATACAAAACTACCTAAAGAAGGATTCAAGGCTTAATATAAACAGTAAAGCTCTAAAAACTCTAGAAGAAAACCCAAGAAATACCTTTCTTGACATCAGTTCTGGCAAAGATTTCATGACAGAGACACCAAAGGCAACTGTAACAAAACAAACAATGGACAAGTGAGACCTACGTAAACTACAGAGTTTCTGCACAGAAAAAAAATCAATAAACAAACAACTTACAAAATAGTAGAAAATATTTGCAAACTGCATCTGAGAGAAGTCCAATATCTATAAGAAACTTAAGCAAATCAACAAGCAGACAACAAATAACCCCATTAAAAATGGGCAGAAGAAATTAATAGACACTTCTTAAAAGAAGACATACAAGGCCAGGTATGGTCGCATATGCTTGTAATCCCAGCACCTTGGGAGGTCGAGGTGGACAGATCACTTGAGGCCAGGAGTTCGAGACCAGCCTGGCCAATATGATGAAACCCTGTCTCTACTAAAAATACAAAAAATTAGGCAGGGTGGCACTTGTAATCCCAGCTACTCAAAGCTGAGGCACAAGAGTCACTTTAATCCAGGAGGCAGAGGAGCCAAGATCTTGTCATTGCACTTCAGCCTGGAAGACAGAGCAAGACTCTGTCTCCAAATGAAACAACAACAAAACAAAACAACAAAAAAAGAAGACATGCAAGCAGCCACAAACATATAAAAAATGCTCAACATCACTATTTATCAGAGAAATGCAAATCAAAACTACAATGAGATATTATATCACACCAGTCAAAATGGCTATTATTAACAAATCAGAAACAACAGATGCTGTCAAGGCTGCAGAGAAGAGGGACTGCTTGCACATTGTTGGTGGAAATGTAAATTAGTTTGGCAACTATAGAAAGAAGTTTGGAGATTTCTCAAAGAAATTAAAACAGAGCTATCATTCAACCCAGTATACCCATCACTGGGTATATACCTTAAGAAAAATAGGTCATTATGCCAAAATGACACATGCACTTGAATGTTCATTACAACACTATTTACAATAGCAAAGACATGGAATCAATCTAAGTGTCTATCAATCATGGATTAGGTAAAGAAAATGTGGCACATATGCACTATGGAATACTACAGAGCCATAAAAAAGAATGAAATCATGTCCTTTGCAGCAACATGAATGCAGTTGGAGACCATTATGCTAAGCAAATTAATTTAGGAAAAGTAAACCACATACCACAATTCCTCATTTATTTGTGGGATCTAAACCTTGAGTACACATGGAGATAACATGGGAATAATAGAAACTGTTATTACATTAATTAATGTAGAAAATCAGGAAAATTAAGGATTCAAGAATATTTTCCATATTTCTGGCTTACATAGCTAATTAGTAGGTGAGATCATGGAAGAGTTGACTGGACAGGAAGAACATTCAGGATAAAGCATTTGTTAGGAGTCAATGCTGGAAGAAAGAGTGAAGAATATGTAATGATGTACTTAACAACAGTTGGAAGAAAATGAAGATCTAAATGTCTCTGCAACTGTTGACTATCTATGGCAAGCAAAAGAAGCTATTGTTTTTGATAAAGAAAATTCACTGTATAAGCTAAAGTATTTTACTGTTATTCATAGCAATGAGTATTTCAGATTAAATAATAAAACTCCAGAAAGCAGTAGAGGATTTTTTGTGTGACTGGCTAATACATTTTGTTTTATTTGTGGTATCACTTATTAGTATAATTTAATTTAAAATAGGCTTAAATAATTTAAAGGCCTTTCTTTTAAATTTGGTGAAGTTTAAAAGACAATCTGTGTTATATAAAAATGATACATAGTTTATAAATAGAAATATATAAAGACAAGAAGAATGAAACAATCCAAAAACAGTAACAATAAATCGAGATGTCAATTCTAAATTTGCACTCATTATATATGTAATTGAGTGAAGATTCTCTGGTTAGAAAGGATAAGAATTCTTAGACAGGCTTTAAAAAAACTAATTACAACATGTAATTTTTATGTGTCATACATAGACAAAGTGAAACCATACATTTACTTTTCAAAACTAGACTTACAGAAGGACAATTTAAAGGAGTCATAATATTGGACAAATTGAAATTCAAATTATAAATACATTTAAATGAACATATTCAATATATTTCCACAAAAATATTAAACAGAATCCAAAACTCCAGAGTCACAGTGTAAGGCAAAATCCTATATGTCCTATATAGTGATTCTCCTTTTGAATTTATTTGATCTATTTTGGTAAAAACCAGAAAATGGAAGATGGTAGAAAGATGATAATATCCCAAACTGGATCACAGATGAAGTCAGGAAATAAGCATCACTCATTTTTCTTCCAGGAAATAGTTCCCCCAAATACAGCATGTTAAACATATAGACTTTAAAATACTCAATTTCTTTACACTGATTATAATGCATGCCAATTGGGAGAACAATAGAGTTCTAATGTCCCATAAATAATTTAATTGCATTCTCCTTAGAGTATAATCTATTTAAAACTCAAATCCACACTATCTTGGTTCATCTTTTGTTCATTTACACGATAGTCTCCATAACTTCACCCTAATTCTTCCTCCAAGTGGAGCCAATGAAATCACAAGTTGATGCCCATGATTACTGTGTATGTCTTTTGCCCATTGTGTTTCTCATTGTCATGTAGGAAGACAATAATTTAATAAAACCTTGGAATAATTAAAATTAGTAACAAAAAACACTTTATGGCATTAGAGAGGTTAAAATATTCCTAATAATATGAAGGCAGAAATGAAAACAAAAGATGGTTTCAGACTTACATGATTTTTACAAATGTGTGGTCAAAACAATGAAAAGTAAACATAAAAAGCGAATACCGTCTGTTTCAACATAGCAGAACACATACATTTACCTTTTCTCTTTCACAAAATAGAACTGAAGAGAGCGTTAATATATGCAAAATATATTAAAATATTAATAACAAAGTAATAAGTCCATATTAAGAAGTAGCACCACCAGCAGAATAGAAACATTGACAAATTTCTGGAAGAGAGAGAGCAGATGATGTATTAACTTAGATACCTAAGTAGAAGAATGTATAGCTCTCACTTCGCACAGAAGAAATTGCAATAAAAATACTGAGTTCAGTGACGGGCTGTTAGAGAAGAGATCATGATAATGAATTAAAGAACTGTCTGACAATTTATATGTTCTATGTACAAAGATCAACTAGCTGTAGCATTTATCCATGGATAAACCCAAGAAGTACTTTCTAAATAACCATTCTACAGATATGTCCTATTGTGGAAATTGGAGAGCAGAGGTTAAGATAATTTCAATCTCAAAATTTAATAAGAATTTTTTAAAAAGAATTTAGTGCCATTCCATATGAAAATATGCCATTTACACTTAATCTGCCAATCCCAGGGTAGCATACTTATTGTTAGAGAGATTTTTAGTGTCTTAAATATCTCCCTAATTACATATCTTAAATAGAAGCCTGCCTAGTCTCCTTAGAACCTGCCCACTTTTTCATTCTGCACATAATTTATCTACTGCTCTAGATTCTCAAAATAAATCTATAGTAATTCTTCACATAATTTATCTAAAGTTCTTGCAATAATACAGAAAAAACTAAGTGTTTTACAATCTTCCTCCATTACAAAAGAATACAATGCCAATGCCAATACTAACCAACATAATCCTTCATTTATAAATATGAAATACTAGTCAAGGACTAACATATGTTTGAAGAGGGCCAGTAGCAGCCAGAGAAAGAATAGGATATAAAAACTAAAGCACAGATTTTAAAACATATAGAAATAATGCAAAGAATAAAATTCAATTAATATTCTTCAACAGGATTAAGAATATATTATATCCAGATTGTTAAGAAACTAAAAAACAAAACCAAAAACAACCAAAGGGTTAAGTAATAGAAAGAATATTGTGACAGGAAAAATGATAACATACATTATTACTTAAATATTTTATAATTACTATATTATTTGTTCAATCAAATAAGAAATTTAATAAAAGTTTTGCATGTTTATATCATATATTATTAAAATATCAAGTAACAATTTAAATTTATTAAACAACACACCTAACAGCATCATTTTATTAATATAATATGAGTCATATTGTTGGCATAGAAAGAATGTTATCATCTTGGGAGAAAGGCAGCATGTCTCAGTGAAAAGATAATTAGGAATTATGAAATGCAGGTTATAATTTCAGCCATGCTTCAAATTTATTGTGGGCTATGGCAAAGTATTTTTCCTTACAAGTTACAGACATTTTTCCCTTAAATACAATTTCCATCACATTTGGGTTTCTATATCAATAGCATACAATTCACAGTAATATTTGTATTAACTACCAGTAGTATATTTTAATTCATAAACATTGCTTATCTAGATATCTAAGCGGGTGAGTTTTAATTTTTGCTTTCTATGAATATTTTGTGCTTTTGTTGGTTTTTTGTTTCTTTTTCTTTCTTTTCTTTTTTTTTTTCTTTCATCTCTGTGTATTCTTGCAACCCAGCATTTGTGGTTTACATTCTTGTAGTTCATATTTTTTTCTGGCTGCTGTACCCTTTTTACCTTGGTACAGCAGCCAGCTCTTCTGCATCTGCAGCTCTCACAAGGGTGGCAGCTGGAGAAAATGGGTGAAGGGCTTGATTGCAGCCTTGGCACACTTAGACAAGCAAGCTTCCCATATCCTTTTGTTTGCTTATCAAATCATGTACAGACAAATTAAAGCAGCAGGCCAAACATGCCTCCACACTCCCCAGGGTACAGTCCTCAAATTCATGCGTGGGCACATGCTCCATTGTGACACTTTGCAGTTTGTCTAATGATTTATCATTTCATTTATCCTTTATGCCAGATGCACTCTAAGCATTTATGACCAAAATTCAAATTGTCTTTAGAAGATAAATAGGTTCGTGTACTCCAAAATAATATTATTTTCAATAATAATTTTCTGCCTTAATACTAAAGAATACAACAGTGAATTTTCAGTTCCCAAACCCTCATTTTAAGCAAGTCCAAGAATCTCAGGTTGGCTGATAAAGTTAATGAGCCTCACACAGTGCCTGCATTATTCAGTTACTTATGTGTAGAAGGCAATTAGTAAGTGTTTATTATAAATTATGAAACTATCAAAATCTCTCAGATTCAGAATGTAACTAATCACTTAAGTTGACTTATTTAAGCAATTGATAATCAAATCCTTTTCATGGGCAATGATTTTAGGCCCATTAAAGAAAAAAACTTATATATTAGTTATATACATATATATGACACACATATATGTCTTTTATATATATATCTTATATATATACATATATATGTATACACACATATGTCTTATATATATAACTTATATATATAAAAGACACATATATATAAGATATATATGATATATATAAAAATATATATATATATATATAAAACTCTAGAAGAAACCCTAGGAAATACCCTTCTTGACAATGACCATTGCAAAGAATTTTTAACCAAGTTCCCAACCCAAGAGCAATTGCAACAAAACCAAAAATGGACAAAAGTAACCTAACTAAACTAAAAACCTGCACAGCAAAGGAAAGTATCAAAAGAGTAAAGAGACATTGTACAGAATGAGAGAAAATATCCACAAAATATGCCTCTGAAAAGAGTCTAATATCCAGTTTCTATAAGGAAGTTAAACAAATCAACAAACAAAAACCAAATAACCCCATTATAAAATGAGAAAGGACATGAATAGACACTTGTCAAATGCCAACATACAAGTAGCCAACAAACATATGAAAAAATGGTCAATCATCACTAATCAGCAGAGATATACAAATAGAAACTGCAATAAGATACTGTCTTCCACCAGTCAGAATGGTAATTTTTAGAAAGTCAAAAAAGAACAGATGCTGGTGAGACTGCAGGCAAAAAGGGAGCACTAATATAAATTAGTTCAACCACTACGGAAAAAAGTTTGGAGATTTCTCAAAGAATTAAAAACAGAACAACCATTCGACCAGCAATTTCATTACTATCAATATACTTAAGAAAATAGGTCATTATATTAAAGAGACACGTGGCCAGGCATGGTGGCTCATGCCTGTAATCCCAACACTTTTGGAGGCCAAGGTGGGCAGATCACAAGGTCAGGAGCTCAAGATCATAGCCAATACGGTGAAATCCTGTCTCTACTAAAAATACAAAAAGTTAGCCAGGCGTGGTGACATGATCCTGTAGTCCCAGCTACTCAGGAGGCTGCGGCAGGAGAATTGCTTGAACCCAGGAGGTGGAGGTTGCAGTGAGCCGAGATTGTGCTACTGCACTCCAGCCTGCGTAACAGAGCAAGACTCTGTCTCAAAAAAGAAAAAAAGTCACATGTACGTTCTCACCAAGGTATTCACAATAACAAAGATATGTATTCCATCTAGTTGCCCATCAATGGTGAATTGGATAAAAACAAATATGGCACATATAGTCCTTAGAATACTACACAGCCATAAAAAAGAATGAAATCATGTCTTTCACAGCAACAAGGATGGAGCTGGGGGGCATTATTTTAATCAAATTAATGAGGGAACACAATGTCAAATACATGTTCTCACTTTTAAGTGGAAGCTAAACATTGAGTACAAATGGACATAAACACGGGAACAATAGACACTGTGGCACTGGAGCAGAGATGAAAGGATGAAAGTCTCAATGAAAAATTACCTACTGGGGACTTTGCTCATTACCTGGGTGCAATATACCCATGTAACAATTCTGCACATGTAGCTCCCTATTTAAAATAAACTTTGGAGAAAAAAAAGAGTAGATTAGATTAATATTTGCCCTGACTTGCTATATTACTTTGCTATGGAATTTGAGTTGAATATAAATTAAGAACTCAAAGGTCAAGTGATATTACAGAGATAAGCAAACAAATTGACAAAAAAAAATTGAACAGGACAAGAATATACCTATATGTAACAGAATTCCCATGAAGTTAAGGTATAAATTACTCTGTACACCAATGGAGAACACATTCCAAGAAAAATTGGTGTAGAACAACAATAGCTGTTACATAACTTGGGGGAGAAATAATTATCTATATTTGCATGATTACCAGAAGACAGTGAGGCAATGTCTACAAAGGAATGGGGCAAAATAAATGTGAACCAATACAATCATATATAGTCATAATGTCATTTCTGATAATGGCAAAGGGCAGACAGTCTTAAATATACAGGAACTCAGAGAAGTTTTATGATTCCTTCTTGAAGAACAAAGAAAAACCTCGTTCAAAAAATTTGTCCAAGTTAGAAAAGTTTCAGCATAAGAACTAAGGAATTGAAAGAATTGATAAAGATAACATTAGTGAAATTTGAATACAATTAACTAGTGGATTTTAACTAAATACATTTGGTAATTATGGTTCTGACTTTAAGAAAACTTTAAAAAGTAAAAAGTAAAATATACTATTACTACAAAGAAAGTATATAGTGTGAGGTAAGAAGTATCTAGATGAGATAGTTATTTCATATGAAAAGGAAGAAATCTGCTTTACTTTCTAAAATAAAAACTGTAATTATAAAGAAGCTTAAAAATCTACAAATCTAATTATTCTTCAGACATAAAAGTAACACTAAAGTATTATTTAACAAATATCTTCTGTAAAGAAATTATTACTTAAAATTCACTAATTTATTTCCTTTTCAGTTATTTATTCTCCTAAATTCTAGTAATTAAAAATAATGCATTTAATATAATGCCATCCACAATATGATTTAACACTAATGTTTTATTCTATCTTTTCATCTATAATCTACTATCAATTTTTATACATGTTTACACCTATAAATAGAACTCTAGAATAATGCTTTCTTCATGAAAGTGAAGGTTATATTTACTGGCATATTGTTTGATTAAAATAAAATATTGTTTTAATTATTTTACAAAAAAGAAAATAATATTTGCTTAGTAACATATTTAAGCATTAAATCATCAAATACCCACCACCCAGAATTAACAAATAGTATTTTTCCTTATTAGCTTCATCTTTCTTATTAAGCAATAAGATGTAACAGGGTAGATTTCCCTTTGAATGGCTCTCTGGTTTGCTGTGTTCCTGTCTCAGTATTAATAAAGTGGTATTTATGAAGTTGTAATTATAATTAAGGCTATGTGTTTACTATAGGCCTTACAAATATTGTACAGAATAGAAAAGATGTTATACACATCTAAATGTGACACTTCTATTAATTCATAGTCCTATTCAATATTTGAAATTGTTTCTTACAAGATTATCATCTCTTTGTACATGAGCACAAACAGAAAAAAAGCAAAAAAAAAAAAAAAAGAAATTATAATAGAACCCACAGTTACCAGTGCTAGATTCAGGAAACTATTATTGTTTTCACTTTTTTAATACACTAGAAATATAGATAAGTTTGTAAACATTTGTTATTCTTAAAACAATTTTATGTATATGAGACTCAGTTGTCTTTCTTTTAATTCACAATGAGTAACTCTTCCTAAAATTTAGTGTGAGATCATTTTAAAACTATATTTTTATTTCGATTTCTCTACTTTTTCAAATGTATTATGAACACAGCTGAGCAAAGTACATCACAAAGATTTTTGTCTTTTCACCTGAAGCCCAGAGTTCTGTTCCAAGCTTATTAAGGCTGTTGGTAGACTTAAGTTCTTTGCAGTAGTAGAATAAAGATCTCCTTTCCTTGCTGGCCAGGAATTGCTTGCAGCTCTAGAGGCCACTCTATTTTTTAGCCCAGTCAAGTTGATACATAAAATTAACCAATATAGTCTCTATTTTCCAAGGTACTTGCTATATAAACATCATTGAAAAAATAGTTTGAACAAAATCCATCAGTGTCTCTGCTCACAATACATGTAGAAATGCAAGACACTTCTGGATAAATGTCTCTCAAGAACAGCTACTTCTCATTTCTACACTCTTTTGGCCTCTGGCAAGTCTTCCTATGTGTAAGCCACTCTATCAGCCACTCTGAATAATCTGACTAATATGAGATTTCTGACTTATATGAAATAGAGGCACTGTTGGAAATTGTCTCTTATATTGCCTTGCAGCTGGATGGTAAACTATAGACTACACAGTTCAGGTTAAATAGTTGAGTCTAATTTCTGGTTTTGGTTGACTGTTTGAGGACAATTTACCTAATGTGTCCTGTCTGTCCGTGATACCAGCTAGATGCCCTTCTTCCCATTCCCATGAAATAACTGAGAATGGAGGTATGAAAGAAATCTTGGAATGTTTGGCTACCACGTGGATTATGCCCCTAGAAACTATGGATTAGATGGACACAGAAGTACATGGATGAGTATTTAACATAGTTTATAAATTACAAAATTATATATAATATTATATGTATTAGATATATATAATAAGATATATAAGTTATATATAATTAGAAACAATACACTGGATGAAAGATATAGAGGGATAAAAAAGGGGAGTGTAAATTGAGACCGAAAGTGAATTTTAAAGGAATAGTATAGGTTTTGTTTACTCACTGATTCTTATTCTTCCTAATTCTTAATTGGTTTGAGAATAATATAAATGATGATTTATATCAAATGACCAAAATGTACAATAAAGGCTTGAGAGACCTTGGTTTTTCCCCAGGCCTTTGCTGATCCTAAACTGAGAATCCAAGATTGCTGTCTAATCCAAAAAGTATGTTTTATTACATTCATAAATAAAGCATGTTATTCAAGTGACTACAGTGGACACTGGGAGAGACAAGATTTGTTGGAGATAGTGTTTCATGTGTATATAAAGACATTCAAACATAATTTTTAAACTCCTTATGCATAGTAAACAAATCCCATCTGTAGTTTTAATCGTTTGAATTCAGTCCTTGCCAATAGTTTGCAACGATTGACAGTCAAAACAAGGAAAATGCTTCATTGAAATGGAGTACTGGGGTGATATTTTAAGCCAATAAGGGAAGAGCTTTAGATAATTTCAGACCGTGATTAAAGATATTTTTAATAGATTAGAAAACGACAAAAACAGAGAAAAGAAAATGTACCACCTTTTAAAAAAATTTTTTGAATTTAAACCAGCTAAACATTTCAACCCTAGAGGGAAGCCCTAGTAATTAGAATATGAAGTAGACAATATTTAATTAGGGATTCTAACTTTAAATGGGGGAAATATGTTCCTTAAATTAATCCATGAAATTAAATATGGGACGTCCAGTTGTGGACAAATGGCATATTTGTACAAAAGGTGTCCTCTCAAATAATCAACATTGGATAGTCTATAAAATAAATATTTATGGAAGGGCACACAGGGTATTTTAAGGCTATTAACATTCTAAATCTTAAACTGGGTGCTAGATAAATATCTTACTATTTATATTATTGTTATGATATAAATTATATACACACATACACACAAATTCACACACACATCTCACACACACATATACAGTATCACAGTGTCTCGCACCTGTAATTCCAGCACTTCGAGAGGCTGAGGTGGGCAAATCATGAGGTCAGGAGTTCGAGACCATCCTGGCTAACATGATGAAACTCCATCACTACTCAAAATACAGTAAATTAGCTGGGCATGGTGTCAAGTGCCTATAGTCCCAGCTTCTTGGGAGGTTGAGGCAGGAGAATAGCTTGAACTCGAGAGTTGGAGGTTGCAGTGAGACTAGATAGCGCCACTATCTGGGCAACAGAGTGAGACTCCATCTCCAAAAAAAATTAATTAATTAATTTAAAAAGTAAAAATATATAATTGCAGAAATGTGATACATAATGGATAGGAGTATATATGTTTCATAAGTATACTGTGAAAGAATAAATATAATATACACAATTTCACAGAAATAATGAGCAAAAATTTCCAAGAATTAAAGAAACACAGTCTTTTGTTGAAAATAATTGCAAATGTCAAACATGATTAAGTTTACATGAGAAACAATATTTTAAAGTTAAAAATGTCAAGGATTCCATATATAATTAAAGATACTCTAATATGTTCAGAACAATCATAAAAGAATGATTAACTTGACATCAAACTACTCCACAAAATCTGATATATTTGTTTTCTATTGCTGTGTGTCAAATTGCCACAAGCTTACTGTATTGGTTTTCTAGCATTGATTAACAAAGTATCACAAACTGGGTGGCTTAAAACAACATAAGTTTATTTTCTCATTGTTCTGAAAGCTAGAAATCTGAAATCTAGGTGTCAATAGAGCTATATCTCTGAAATCTGTAGGGGAGAATTCTTTCTTGCCTCTTCCTAGCTTCTGCTGATTTACTGTACTAGCAAACCTCAGTGTTCTTCGCTTCCATCATCACACAGTGTCTTCTCACATGGCATTCTCCTTTCCATGAATGTTTGTGTACAAATTTCTCTCTTACAAGGCACCAGTCATATTGGAAAAGGGCTCACCCCAGTGACCTTACCTTAACTTAATTACATCTGCAAAAGTCCTGTTTCCAAATAAGGTCATATTCACCAATACTAGTTACTGGAAAGTGGGACTTAAACATATATATTTTGGGAAGACAAAATTCAATCCATACCACTGACTGTTTTCTTTTAAAAATCACACAAACTTATTATCTTGCAATTTTCATGGATCAAGGGTCTGTGCAGGAGTAGGCTGGATCTTCTGCTCATGATCTTACAAAGCTAAAATCAAGCTGTCATTCAGATTGTCTTATCACCTGAAGCTCAGAGTTCTATTCCAAGCTCATTCAAGCTGCTGGTAGAATTTAGTTCTTTGCAGTTGCAGAACGAAGATCTTCTTTCCTTGCTGGCCAGGAATTGCTTGAAGCTCTAGAGGCCACTCTTCATCTTTGCCATTTGGCCCTCTTACAACATGGCAGCTTATTTCTTCAAGGCCAATATAAACATGTTTCTGTCTTTTTCCAATTTCTGACCTTTAAGTCCTCTTTGAAAATGCTTACCTCATTAGCTCAGGACCACTCAAAATAATTTTCTTTTCGATTAGCTTAAAGTGAATTGATTAGAGACCTAATCACGTCTTTACTTTTGACATATAATATAACCTAATTACAGAAGTAATGTGTTAACACATTCACATGTACTGCTGACACTCAGGGGTAAGAAATGACACAGGTTATGTGCTCCAAGGAACAAGAATCTTGGAGACCATTCTAGAATTCTTTGTGTCACACTTATTCAAGAAAACATATGACTATCAGGTGTATATGCAGGTAAACTGCTAATTAAATGAACAGAACAAATCAAAGTAGTCTCTGGCATGAACAACCTCACAGTATACAGCACATGAAGGTCCTCTATGGAAACATTCTTGGAGTAAGTATTATGGCAAAGAAAAAAATACATTACAGAGAACAATGGAATTATGAGAAGAAAAAGTAAGTAATTCAATAAGCAAAGCTTATTAATAGGTAAGCAATGACATTAAGAAAGAGAATAAAATATCTACAGCATTCCTAGCTAAAACGTTTTAGTCATATAATGCTAGAGAATGGGCAGAGAGAAGCAATGGAAAGATACTTTTTTAGTTTCTGGACGAAATGTTAATATCCCTAAGCTTAAGAAATAAATAGGCAAAAATAATATGGGTTATATTAGGAGTAATCAAAAAAATATAGAATTTTGCAAAGCAGAAAAAATACTATATAAATATTTTGATATAAGTAACTAAGGGAGAAAAAGAGAAAGAAGGGGAAAAGAAAAATGGTTTTTGTTAAGCTTAAGAAATCATATTCTTTGGAAGAAATTTGACTTACTAACTTTTTATCTTTTACTCTCAAACTGATAAAATTGTAATAGCAACTGTATTATAAGTCAACATTACAGTAAAATTGTCCACTGATTAGTAAATTGCAACTGAACTTATAAAAACTGCAAGTGGGGAGAGATCCAAGGTGGCCAATTAACAACAGCTCAGGATTGTAGCTCCCAGTGAAAGCACAGAGAGCGAGTGGACACCGCAATTTCAGATGAATTTCTTTGGCCCACGAACTAGGAGATTCCCGGTGGAAGAGCCCCACGGTTCGCCAGCGTGACTCTTTTGGCCGGCACAGCTGTTTTGCCGGTGCCCTGGTGTGGTGCAGTGCTTCTCGGTGCAGAGTATATGCGACTGGGTGCCCTTTGAGTTGGGCTCTGCTGGTCCCATCCCCACAAGGAGAACAGCAATTGGAAGCGCTGAGGACTGAGAGTTTCACAGTAAGCACAGCTGAACCCTGGAAGGCCAAGCTCTGTGGGGAAGGGGCGTCTGCCAAAGGAAAACTAAGAAACAGAAAAAACTTCATCACCAACAAGCTGGACGTCCACTCAGACCCAATCTGAAAGTCGGCAATTACAAAGACGACAGGTGGATAAATCCACAAAAAT
>CAUYLG010066959.1:0-53612 GCA_963573385.1 Cacajao melanocephalus
CTCTATCTCCTTCATTTCTGCTCTGATCTTAGTTTTTTCTTATCTTCTGCTAGCTTTTGAGTTTTTTTGATCTTGCTCCTCTAGCTCTTTCAGTTTTGATGATAGGGTGTTGATTTTAGATCTTTCCTTGTTTCTCATGTGGGCATTTATTGCTATAAACTTCCCTCTAGACAATGCTTTAAATGTGTCCCAGAGATTCTGGTAGTGTTGTGTCCCTGTTCTCGTTGGTTTTGAAGAACTTATTTCTGCCTTCATTTCAGTGTTTATCTAGTCAACATTCAGGAGCAGGTTGTTTAGTTTCCATGTAGTTGTGCAGTTTTGAGTTAGTTTCTTAATCCTGAGATCTAATTTGATTGCACTGTGGTCTGAAAAACTGTTATGATTTCTGCTTTTTTGCATTTGCAGAGGAGTGATTTACTTCCAGTTATGTGGTCAATTTTAGAATAAGTGTGATGTGGTGCTCAGAAGAATGTATATTCTGTGGCTCTGTTGTGGAGAGTTCTGTAGATGTCTATTAGGTCTGCTTGTTCCAGCTCTGCATTCAAGTCCTGTATATCTTTGTTGACTTTCTTCCTCAATGATCTGTCTAATGTTGACAGTGGAATGTTAAAGTCTCCCACTATTATTATGCAGGAGTCTAAGTCTCTTTGTAGGTCATTAAGAACTTGCTTTATGTATCTGGGCACTCCTGTATTGGGTGCATATATATTTAGGAGAGTTAGCTCTTCTTGTTGTATGGATCCTTTCATCATTATGTAGTGTACTTCTTTGTCTCTTTTGATCTTTGTTGGTTTAAAGTCAATTTTATCAGAGACTAAAATTGCAAACCCTGCTTTTTTTTGCTCTCCATTTGCTTGGTAGATCTTCTTCCATCCCTTTATTTTGAGATTATATGTGTCTTTGCATGTGAGAGGGGTCTCCTGAATACAGCATACCGATGGGTTTTGACTTTTGCCAGTCTATGTCTTTTGATAGGGGCTTTTAGGCTATTTACATTTAATGTTAATATTGTTATGTGTGAACTTGATCCTGCCATTTTGTTTCTGGTTGTTTGTTTTGCCCAGTGGTTGATGCAGTTTCCTCATTGCATAGTTGGTATTTGATATTTGGTTTATTTTCACAGTGGCTGGTACTGGATGGTTTTCTATGTGTTCAGTGTTTCCTTCAGGAGCTCTTGTAAGGCAGGTCTGGTGGCGACAAAATCTCTCAGTAATTGCTTGTCTGTAAAGGATTTTATTTCTCATTCACTTATGAAGCTTATTGTGGCTGGATATGAGATTCTGGGTTCAAAGTTCTTTTCTTTAAGGGTGTTGAATATTGGTCCCCAGTCTCTTCTGGCATGTAGGGATTCTGCCGAGAGATCCACTGTGAGTCTGCTGGGCTTTCCTTTGTGAGTGACCTGAACTTTATCTCTGGCTGCCCTTAGCATTTGTTTCCTTCATTTCAACCCTGGTGAATCTGACGATTATGTGCCTTGGGGTTGCTCCTCTTGAGGAGTATCTCTCTGGTGTTCTTTGTATTTCCTGTAGTTGAATGTTGGCCTGCCTTGCTAGGTTGGAGAAGTTCTCCTGGATAATATTTTGAAGAATGTTTTCCAGCTTGGATTCATTTTCCCTATCTTATTCAGGTACACCGATCAAGTGTAGATTAGGTCTTTTCACCTAATCCCATATTTCTTGGAGGATTTGTTCATTTCTTTTCACTCCTTTTTTTTTTTTCTTTTCTTGCCTTCTCTTTTTATTTCATTGAGTTGATCTTTGATCTCTGATATCTTTTCTTCTGCTTGATCAATTTGGCTATTGAAACTTGTGTACACTTCATGAAGTTCTTGTGCTGTGTTTTTCAGCTCCATCAAGTCGTTTATGTTCTTATTTAAGCTGGTTATTTTAGTTAGCATTTCATCTAATCTTTTTTCAAGGTTCTTGGTTTCTTTGCATTGGGTTAAAACATGTTATTTTAGCTTAAAGAAGTTTGTAATCACTCATATTCTGAAGCCTACTTCTGTCAGCTTGTAAAAATCATTTTCTGACCTATTTTGTTGCCATGCTGGTGAGTCGTTTTGATCTCTCTGGGGAGGAGAGGTGTTCCAGACTTTGATGTTTTTGTCCTTTTTGTGCTGATTTGTTTCCATCTTCTCTGAGTAGATGTCCTTTCTTTTAAAGTTGGGGTTATTTCTCCTGTATAAGGCTTTATTTTTTTTTTAATGCAAGTGTCACTGTGCCACTTGAGACCATCTGTCCATTGTCTGCCTGTTGAGGCGGTGCTGGGCTGCTTCTGTCTCAGCCAGGCTGCTGTTTATTCTTCACCTGGTTTCAGTACTGGTGGGGTTAGCCCCACCTTCCCAATGGCAGGCTCTTTCCCTCTGCTGAGCCTGCTGTTCCCTAGGTGGAGGATGTGTTAAGTGTAAAACTCCCAGGAGAGAGGCTCTGGTTGCTGGTACTTGTGGGGGAGGGGCCTATCTGGTCATATCCCCCTTGCGACTTACAACTCTCCCTTCTGTGGGATGGACAATTCCTTTTTGAAGCTTTCTCAGTATTAGTCCAAATCTCCACCCTGGTCTGTGCTAACAAATTTATCTCTATACTGTTACCTTTTCAAGAGTGTCATATAGTTGGAATTATGCAGTATGTAATCTTTTCAGATCAGTCTTTTTTCACTTAGTAATATTTATTCAAGTTTCCCTCGTGTCCTTTCATGACTTGATTGCTAATTTTTTTTTAGCACTGAATAATCTATTGTCTGGATGTACCACAGGTTTTTAGAAATCCATTCAACTACTGAGGGACATCCTGATTACTTCCACGTTTTGGCAGTTATGAATAAAGCTGTTATAAACACTCATTTGGTGATTTCTGTATGAAAAAAATTTTATACCAAAGGTCAACTAGATTTTTGTTTATCTTCTATCTTATGTTCTAGGAGTTTTGTACTTTTTTTTTGGCAAATAATCCATTTTGAGTTATTTTTGGGAAAGATAAAAGACCTGTACCTAGATTTATTATTTTTTGCATGCACATGGTTGTATTGATCTGTTTTCACACTACTGGTAAAGCTGAGACTGGGAAATTTACAGAAGAAAGTAGTTTAATGGACTTAATAGTTTCACATGGCTGGGGAGGCCTCATAATCATGGCAGAAGGCAAGAAGGAGCAAGTCACATCTTACATGGATGACAGCAGGCAAAAAGAGAGCTTGTACAGGAAAACTCTCCCTAATAAAACCATCAGATTTTATAGACTCATTCAGTATCATGAGAACAGCATGGGAAAAACTCATCCCCATAATTCAATCACCTCCTGCCTGGTCCCTCACACAACATATAGAAATTCAGGATGAAATTTGAGTGGGGAAACAGCCAAACTATATCATTACACCCCTGGCCCTTCCTAAATCTCATGTTCTCATATTTCAAAACCAATCATGCCTTCCTAACAATATCTTAACTCACTTCAGCATTAACTCAAAAGTCCACAATTCAAAGTCTCATCTGAGACAAGGCATGTCTCTTCCACATATGAGCCTGCAAAATCAAAAACAAGTTAGTTACTTCCTTTATACAATGGGAGTACAGGCATTGGGTAAATACAGCCATTCCAAATTGGATAAATTGGCTGAAACAAAGGCCTCATGCAAGTCCAAGATGCAGCAGGGCAGTCAAACCTTAAAACTCCAAAATTATCTTCTTCGACTCCATGTCTCATATCCAAGTCACACTGATACAAGAGGTGGACTCCCATGACCTTGGGCACCTCTACCCCTGTGGCTTTACAGGGTATAGTCTCCCCACTCCTGACTGCTTTCACAAGCTAGTGATGAGTGGCTGCAGCTTTTCCAGGCATACATGGAAAGCTGTTGGTGGATTTACCATTTGGTGTCTTGAATACTGTGGCCCTGTCTCACAGCTCACACTAGGCAGTGCCCAGTAGAGATTCTGTGTGGGGGATCTGACCTCACATTTCCCTTCTGCACTGCCGTAGCAAAGGTTCTCCATGAGGATCCTGCCCCTGCAGCAAACTTCTGCCTGGGCATCCAGGAATTTCCATACATCTTCTGAAATATAGGCTGAGATTTCATTGTCAGGTTGCAAATTTTACAAACTTTTATGGTATGTTTCCCTTTTAAAACTGAATGCCTCAGTGTGTGATGCTCCCCTCCTTGTGTCCATGTGTTCTCATTGTTCAACACTCACCTATGAGTGAGAACATGTGGTGTTTGATTTTCTGTTCTTGTGTCAGTTTGCTGAGAATGATGGTTTCCAGATTCATCCATGTCCCTACAAAGGACACAAACTCATTTTTTATGGGTGCATAGTATTCCATGGTGTATGTGTGCCACATTTTCCTGGTCCAGTCTATCGTCGCTGGGCATTTGGGTTGGTTCCAGGTGTTCACTACTGTAAACAGTGCCGCAATGAACATACTGTTGAAGGGGACAAGGGGAGGGACAGCAGGGGGTAGGAAGTTGGGGAGGGATAACACATGGATAAATGCCAGATATAGATGGTGGTGGGATGGAGGCAGAAAACCACATTGCCATGTATGTACCTATGCAACAATCCTGCATATTCTGCACATGTACCCCAGAACCTAAAGTGCAATAAAAATATATATATTAAAAAAAGGAATAATAATTAAAAAATAAAACTGAATGCCTCTAACAGCACCCAGGTCACATTTAAATGCTTTGCTGGTTAGAAATTTCTTCTGCCAGAAACCATAAATCATCTCTCTTAAGTTCAAAGTTCCACAAATCTCTAGGGCACTGGCAAAATGCTGCTAGTCTCTTTGACAAAACACAACAATAGTACCTTTTCTCCAGTTCCCAACAAGTTCTTCATCTCCATCTGAGACCACCTCAGCCTGGATTTAATTGTCCATATGATTATCAGTATTTTTGTCAAAGCCATTCAACAAGTCTCTAGGGAGTTTCAAAACTTTCCATATTTTACTGTCTTCTTCTGAGCCCTCCAGACTGTTCCAACTTTTGTCTGTTAGCCAGTTCCAAGGTTGCTTCCACATTTTTTGGGTATCTTTTCAGCAGTACCCCACTCTACTGGTACTAATTCACTGTATTAGTCTGTTTTCACACTGCTGACACAGATATATCTGATACTGGACAATTTACAAAAAAAGAGGTTTAATGGAGCCTTAGTTCCACATGGCTGGGGAGGTCTCACAATCATGGCAGAAGGTGAAAGGCACATCTCACATGGTGGCAGACAAGAAAAGAGAGCTTGAGCAGGGAAATTCTCCCTTATAAAACCATCAGATCTGGTAAAACTTTTTCACTATCATGAGAATTACATGGTAAAGACCCACTCACATGATTCGGTTTCCTCCCACTGGGTCTCTCCTACAACAAATGGGGATTGTGGGAGTTACAATTGAAGATGAGATTTGGGTGGATACAGCCAAACCATATGAACACTGTTTGTTTAAACAATTATATTTTTTTCCATTGTATTGTTTCAGCTTTTTTTAAAAGAAGTAATTTGACTATATTTAAGTGAGTCTATTTCTGGAATTTCTGTTTTACTTCATTGACCTATTTGTCTATTTTATTTTATCTTGTATCAGTAATATCCTGTATTAATTAGTAGCTTTAAAATAAGTCCAAAGGTGGGTGGTATCAGTCCTCTGATTTCAGTTTTATTCAATATTAGGTAAGCTATTCTGAGTCTTTAGTCTCTCAGTGTAAAAATTGTTAGTTTTTCAATATCCACAAAATGATTTGCTAGAATTTTGATTGGGATTCCATGGAATTTATAGATGAAGTTGGAAAAGACTAACATGTTGACAGTATTGAAGCTTCCTATTTATGAACTGGAATGTCTCTCCATTTCTTTAGTTTCTATTTAATTTATTCCATGAGAGTTTCATAGTTTTCTTCTTATAGATATATACATCTTGCATATATTTTGTCAGATTTACAACTAAGTATTTCACTTTTGGGGTGTTGACAAGTGGTCTTGTGTTTTCAATTTCAAATTCCATTTGTTCAATACTGGTAGTTAGGAAAGCGATTGACTGTTGTATATTAACCTTGTATCCTGAAACTTTGCTATAACTGCTTACTAGTACCAGGAGTTTTTTTTTTTTTCTTTTCTTTTTGGTAATTTCTTTCTGATTTTCTACATAGATAGTTATGCCATCTGAGAATAATGACAGTTTTTTTTTTCTTCTCAATCTATATAACAGATATTTTATTTTCTTGTCTTATTGTACTATCTGCTACTTTCAAGACAATGTGGAAAAGGAGTGGTAAGAGGACATTCTTATATTTTTCTGGTCTTAATAGAAAAATTTTATTAAGATTTTCATCATTAAGTAGGCTATTTGGTAAGGTTTTCAATAGATATTCTTCATAAAGTTGAGAAAGTTCCCCTCTATTTCTACTTTTCTGAGAGTTTTTATCATAAATTGCTGCTGAGTGGTATCAAATGATTTTACTGTATCTATTGATATGAACATGTGCCTTTTCTTCCTTAGCTTGTTGATGTGATAGATTACATTACTTTCTTTTTGAATCTTGAGCCAGTCTTGCATTGCTGGGACAAGTCCCACTTGGTTGTGGCATATAATTCTCATAATGCATTGCTGAATTCAATTTTCTAATATCTTGTTGAGGATTTTTTATCTGTGTTCATGAGAGACATTGTTCTGCAGTTTTCTTTTTTGTAATATATTTGTTTGGTTTTGGTATTAGGGCCATACTGAACTCATAGAAGGAATTATGAAGTATTTCCCCTGTGTCTGTCTTCTGGAAGAGATTGTAGAGAATTGGTATAATTTCTTACTTAAATACTTGGTAGAATTCACCACTAAATACATTTGGGCCAATAAAACCATTATTTTAAATCCATTTATTATACTTTTCTAGAATTCATGAAAGTGATATGTTAAAAACATTTGTTTGATCTACCATGTGTACAGAGAAATACAACAATTATGAAATAATTGATATAATGACATTCATTTTTGCCAGAGTTATACATTTTGCCAATGGGAAAAACTAGAAGGAAAAGAGACAGGTGATTTGGAAATAAGAGGTTTGCTAATTCTCCAGGTAACAGAGAATTAGCAAATTCTGGAGAATTTTTTATGATAAAAAATTCAAATCAAGGGTGAATTGTAGAGAGAATCAAGGGTTAATTGTAGAGAGAATAAAAAATCCGAATCAAGGGTTAATTGTAGAGAGAATCAGTTTCTGATTGTGTTTCCTAAGCCAAGAAAGAATAAAGGTTAAAAAATTTTTAGCCAGCCATACATTTGATATAATTGACCATTGTTTTTAACCATACAATTCTTGTTGGAATTTATTACTTTTAAATTGAAAATATGCCAAAGATACAGTAATAAGATTTTGTCAGGTGATTTTGAGAGCAATGGAGATTGCCATAGACCAAGTATCAGAATAGCAATTGAAAAGATGGTAGGCACTGCAGGATAACTTTGGCTGATATTCTAGTTGTTAATTACATGTGAGCAACTACATGAAAATTTCTAGAGAGGACAGAGAGTGACTTTGAATGTGACTATAAATTATCATATGAACAAGTAGGGTTAGAAACTGTATTTGGACAGGATTATAGCTACTACCATTAACTTATTTTTACCTCCAGGGAAAAGAAGCCTGGGAAAAACATAGGCACATCTCATTTATTAGCTTTATTGTAATTGTATTTTCCCCTTTGTAATAAACTTCAAATCTTATTGAAAATATTCTGACAAATATCTTATATAACTATTTAGATTGAGTAAATTGAATCATATAGTTAAATATTTTCAGGTTAGAAAAAAACGGGAGGTCTTATTTGACAATGTTAATGATGTACCGATCTCAGGGATATATTTTATTGTAAAAGGCCAAATGAGAAAAGCAAAATGGAATTTTCTAATATTTGATAGCATGGTATCATTTCAAATTATAGATTAAATATTTAACAGGTAAACTAACTGAGAAGAAAAATGTTATGGAAATAAAAATAATTTGTATTTAGAAATTTAAGATATTACACTATAGGAAAGTTAATACTCAAAATGCATGTATTTTTTTAAACTACTTAATTCAAGATTACCATAAATCTGTTGTAATCAAGAGAATGTAGTATTAGCAAAAAATAAACGCATTGATAGATTGAATATAAGAAAGAAAACTAGAAATTCAACCACCAACATCATTTTCCACAAATGGCACTGAGATAATTAGATATCGACATGCAAAAAAGAACTTCAATTCATAGTTTGAACTAAATTTGAAACTAAATTGGAATGAATCATAGACATAAATTTAAAACCTAAAACTGTAAAACTTCCAGGAAATATAAATGTTAATAAATTTTAGGCCACAAAAAGCATAATTCATAAAAGAAAAAAATCTAATACAGTAGAAGTCATCAAAGTTTAAAAATTCTGGCCTTCAAAATAAACAACTTTTACCAAAGAAAAAGAAACGATAAGCCACAGATAGGTAGACAATATTTGCAAAGTACAGAAGTGACAAAGAACTGGTAACTAAGTTATGGAAAGAACTTTCAAATCTCATTACAAAGAAAACAAATAATCCAATTAAATGGCGAAAGATTGTAATAGTATTTTACTGAAGTAGATATAACTAGTAAATAAGCACATAAATGTCATAAGTCATTAAGGAAATGGAAATTATAACTGCAATATACAGTACCAAACACCTATTAGCAAGGATCAAATAAATAAAAACTAACACTAATAAATTCTTTTGAAGATGAAGAATAACAGTACTCTCAGATATTGCAGGTGGGAATGCAATATAAACTTATAAACTTAAACATACTTCCCATCCTACCCAGAAATCCTCTCCTAGGTACTTAACCGAGAGCAATGAGGACACATGTTCATGTAAAACGTGTATGCCCATATTTAGAGCTGCTCTGTTGATAATATCACATACTTAGAAATAACATGAACTGGTGGATTGGTAAGTGATATGGTTTAGATTTGTGTTCCCACCCAAATCTCATGTTGAACTGTAATACCCAGTGTTAAAGGTGGGGCCTGGTGGGAGGTGATTTCATTGTAGGGGCAGATCCCCCCACCCCATTTCTGCTCTTGTGGCAGTAAGTACTCAGATCTGGTTATTCAAAAGTGTGTAACACTGAGGGAATGTATTGCCTTCCTGAGTCCACAAGGGACCTAGTTTCAAAGGCAAGAACTTCCCAGTGACATGCCCGATCTGCCTTATTCCACGTCTCCATCCAGGAACTTAGAGGTCCTTGTTTAACTTTCCAAAGTGTGGGAAGATAGAAAGATTAATTACTCTAGCGGAAGTTTACAGGAACTCCTTTCATTGGACAAAAAATCCTGAATGGGGCGGGAATTACTCCAAGGTTAAAATTCCACTTCTCTCTCATCTGGGCGGACTCCACTTCTGGATCCCTTTCCATGACATCATGGGAGCTGCTCTCTATTTCCTTCTCCCTTTTCTCCCTCTGCCTAAATAAATCACTTTCTGCAAACCTCTTTGGGGTCCGATATTTACTCAAAACTAGCACACCACACTCGGTAGGGTTCTCCCTCCCATTTTTGGGTGAGTGAGGGACCAAGGGCCTGGAAGAACACATCCTAGTGTGGGAGCTGAGCCTCCCCGATGCCATGGAACCTGGTCTCAGCACCTTCCCCGTCTCTCTCTTCCTCCCTCTCTGGCCACGTAAGATGTGGCTGCTTCTCCTTCACTCTTTTGCCTAGCTTATTTCACTTAACAGAATGACCTCCCGTTCCATCCATCTTGTAAATGACAAGATATATTTTCTTTTGGGTGATTAATACTCCATTGTGTATATGTACCACATTTTCTTTATCCATTTATCTGTTGATGAACACTGAATTTGCTTCCACATCTTGGCTATTGTGAATAGTGCCACAATAAACATGAGACTGTAGATATTTATTCAGTACTCCATTTTTATTTGATTTTTGCACATGGCAAATGATAGGGGTCAAATTTCATTCTTCCGTATATGGAGACCCAGGTTTCCCAGTACCATTTATTAAAGCAACTGTCCTTCCCCAATGTCTGTTCTTGGCACTTTTGTTGAAAATGAGTTCACTGTAGATGCATTATGTTTCTGGGCCCTTCATTCTGTTCCATTGATCTGTGTGTCTGTTTTAATGTCACTACCATGCTCTTTGGTTACTATACCTCTGTAGTAGAATTTGAAGTCATATAATGTCATTCCTCCAGTTTTTTTTTCTTTTGCTCAGGATGTATTTGATGGTACTGAATGTTTTGTGGTTTCATATAAGTTTCAGAATTGTTTTTTCTATTTTGTGAAAAATGTAATTGGCATTTTGATAGAGATTGCATTGAATCTATAGATTGCTTTAGGTAGTATGACTATTTTGACATAATTGATACTTCCAATCCACGAACATGGAATGTCTTTCAATTTTTTCTTGTCCATTTCAATTTCTTTCACCGACATTTAAATATTTTTATTACAGAAATATTTTACTTCTTTTGTTAAATTAATTCCCAGATATTTTATTTTATTTGTAGATATTGTAAATGGGTTTACTTTCTAGATGTCTTGTTTCAATTGTTTGCTCTTGGGTTATAGAAAAGCTACTTTTTTTGTATGTTTATTTTGTTTTCTGTAATTTTACTGAATTTGTTATAAGTTTGAATCATTTTTTAAAATATAAGATCATATTGTCTGTAAACAAGAATAATTGGACTTATTTCATTCCAGTTTTGATGCCCTTTATTTCTTTCTCTTGTCTGATTTCTCTAGGTAGGACTTCTAGTATGTTGAATAACAGTAATTAAAGTGAGCAACCTTATTGTATTCCAGATCTTAGAGGAAAGGCTTTTATTTCTCACCATTCAGTGTAATATTATCTGTGGGTATGTCATATGTTGCTTTTATTATGTTGATATATATGTGTATATATGTATGTGTGTATATATATATATATAAAATATATAGTGTTTTGTTCTTTCTATACCCAATTTTTTGAGGATTTTTATCATAAAGTGATATTGAATTTTATCAAATGATTTTTCAGCACCAATTGAAATGATCGTATGGTTTTTACCCTTCCGTCTGCTGAACATAATGTATCACATTGAGTGATTTGCATATGTTGAAAAATCCTTGCATCTCTGTGATAAATCTCACTTAGTCAGGATGAATAGTATTATTAGTGTGTTGTTTATGTCATTTGCTAGTATTTTGTGTAGGATTTTTACATCAATGCTTATCAGAGATATTGGCTTGTAGTTTTTTTGTTTTGTTTGTTTTTTAATGTGTCTTTGATTTTGGTATCAGGGTAATATTGGCCTCATAGAATGAGCTTGAAAGTATTCTGTGTTTGTAGTTTGAGTAGAATTTGTATTAATTCTTCTTTAAATGTTTGGTAGAATTCAGCAGTAAAGCCATCGGGTCCTGGGCTTTTCTTTACTTGGAGACTTTTTATTGTGGCTTTGATCTTGTTATTTGCTATTGGTCTATTCATGTTTTGGATTTTTTTTTTTCATGGTTAAATTTTGGTAGTTTGTATGTGTCAGGTGTTTATCCATTTCTTCCAAGTCTTGCAATTGATTGATATGTAGTTGCTCATTGTAGCCTCTCATGATCTTTGAATTTCTATGGTATTAGTTGTAATGTCTCCTTTTCCATCTCTGATTTTATTTATTTGTGTCTCCACTCTTTTTCTTAGTTATTCTGTTTGCCTATTTCATCTTTAAAAAATTTTTTCTTTTGTTGATTTTTTTGTATTGATTTCTTTGTTTCTATTTTGTTGATTCTGCTCTGATCTTTATTATTTCTTTTCTTTGACTAATTTTAGGTTTTGTTTGGTCATACCTTTCTATTTTTTAAGATGCATAATTGGGTTGTTTATTTAAAATTTTTATTCTTTTCTGATGTAGGCAGTTACAGCTCTAAACTTCCCTCTTAGTGCCACTTTTGCTGTATCCAGTAGGTTTTGGTATATTGTATTTCCATTATCATTTGTTTCAAGAAATTTTTCAATTTCCTTCTTTCTTTATTCATTGACCCACTGGTCATTTTGGAGCATATTCCTTAATTTTTATGTATTTTATAGTTTTTAAATTTTCTCAAGTTATTGATTTCTAACTTTATTATATTGTGGGCAGAGAAGATATTTGATAGTATTTTTTTTTTATGTTTTAAGACTTGCTTTGTGACCTAACATATGGTCTATTCTTGATTATGATCCATATGCTGAGGAAAATAATATGTTTTCTAAAGCCATTGGATGAAATGCTTCATAAATATATATTAGGTATGTTTGGTCTATAATACAGATTAAGTCTGATTTTGTTGTTGATTTTCTGTCTGGAAAAATTAGTCCAATGCTAAAAGTGGGGTGTTGGACTTTCTAGTTATTATTGTATTGTGTTCCATTTCTGATGATATTTACTTTTTATATCTTGGTCTGCCAGTGTTGAATGCATGCATATTTATAATTTTAATATCCTCTTGGTGAATCAACACCTTTATCATTATATAATGACCTTCTTTGTCTTTTGTTATGATTTTATCTTGAAATATATTTTGTATAAGTATACCTTATCCTGTTGTTTTTTTGTTTTTACTGGCATGGAATATTTTTTTCCATCTCTTTATTTTCAGTGCATATGTGTTTTATAAGTAAAGTGTATTTCCTGTAGGCAACAGATTATCAAGTTCTTGTTTTTTTTTATTTTTATCTATTCAGTCACTCTTTGCCTTTTTATTGGAAAAGTTAGTTTATTTCCAATAAATACAATTATCATCAAGTAAGGACTAACTCCTGCCATTTTCTCATTTGTTTGCTAGTGGTTTTATGGTCTTCTCTTTCTTCTTTCCTTTCTTTCTGTCTTCCTTTTAATGAAGGTGTTTTACTCTGGTAGTATGATTTAATTTCTTGCTTTTTATTTGTTGTATGTCCATTGTGTGTTTTTTGATTTCAGATTACTCTGAGGCTTGCAAATAGTTTCCTATAACCCATTATTTTCAGCTGATAACAAACTTAACACTGCTTACATAGGCACACCAACTAAAAAACAAGCAAAATAAAATCTAATAAACTGTACACTTAACTTTGTTTCCACACTTTCAAACATTTTGTTGTTTCTACATACATCTTATTGTACAGTCTACATCTTGAAAAGTTGTTGTAGTTATTAATTCTGATTGGTTAATGTTTTATACTTTCTACTTAAAAGCAGTTTACACACTAGAGTTATAATATTATTATATTTTGTGTTTTTCTGTGTACTTACAATTACCAATGAGTTTCATATCTTGAGGATTTCTTATGGGACATTAACATCCTTTTCTTTCTGATTGAAGTACCCCTTTTAGCATATCTTGTAGGACAGGTCTAGTATTAATGAAATCATTCAGCTTTTGTTTGTCTGGAAGAGTATCTCTCCTTCACAATTGAAATGTATTTTCACAAAATGTTCTACTCTGGAGTAAAATATTTTTATTTTCATCACTTTAAATATGTCATGCTACTCTCTCCTGGAATGTAAGCTATCCACCAAAAAGTCTTTTGCCAGATATGTTAGAGCTCAATTGTATATTACTATTTTTCTTTTCTCTTGTTGCCTTCAGGATCCTTTCCTTATCCTTGACATTTGGGAGTTGATTATTACATGTGTTGTGGTATTCTTTTTTTGGTTAAGTCACAGCTATGTTCTATAACCTTCTTGCCCTTGGATATTTATTTCTATTTCTAAATTTGGAAATTTCTCTGTTAATATTCTCTTGAATAAACTTTCTACTGTTCCTTTCTTTACCTCCTCTTTAAGGCTTATAACTCTTAGTTTTGCCCTTTTAAGTATTTTTTTATATCTTGTAGGTGTGTTTCATTTTTTAAAAAATATTTTTCATTTTGTCTTCTCTTTTGAGTGTATATTTTCAAATAGCCTATCACTCACTAATTATTTCTTCTGTTTGAACAATTCTGCTGTTAAAAGACTCTAATTTGCCAGGTACAGAAACTCATGCCTCTAAATCCAGCATCTCGGGTGGGTGAGGCAGGAGAGTTCCTTGAACTTGGGAGGTGGAGGTTGCAGTGATCCAAGATCATGCCACTGCACTCCAGCCTCGGTGACAGAGTGAGTGAGACTCTATCTCAAAAACAAAACAAAACAACTCTGACGCAATTCTTTAGTAGGTCAATTGCATTTTCAACTTCAGAATTTCTTCTTGATTCTATTTAAATATTTTAATCTCTTTATTAAATTTATCTGGTAAGATTTTGAATTTTTTTCTCTGCATTGTGTTGAATTTCTTTGAGTTCCCTCAAAATAGCTATTTTTAATTATATTTTAATTCTAAGGTTGCTTATCTCTGTATCTTGGAGATTTGTTCTTGGTATCTTATTTAGTTCGTTTGGTGAAATCATGTTTTCCTGGATGTTCGTCATGCTTTTGGATGTTGGTTGGTGTCTGGTCATTGAAGAGTTAGGTATTTATTGTAGTTATCACAGTCTGGGCTTTTTTGAAACCATAGTTCTTGGGAAAGTTTTCCAGGTATTCAAAGGACTTGGCTGTTGTGATCTAAGTTTTGGTCACTGAAGCTGTATCTAAATTAGAATTTACTCAAAGCTGAGTAATGCTGTAGTTCTTGCAGACTCATAGATGTACTGCATTGGTATTCTTGGATAGGATTCATTGGAATGCTCTGGATTACAGGCAGAGACTCTTGTTCTCTTCCTTTATCTTTCTCAAACAAATTGAGTGTCTCTCTCTCTATCTCTCTCTCTCTCTCTCTCTTTCTCTCTCCCTCTCTGCTGTGTGGTCTGGAGCTGTGGGAGAGGTAACACATGAACGCCTTTGGCTACCACTACTAGGACTGCACTAGGTCAGACTTGTAGCCAGGACCTGCACTGCGTCTTGCCCAAGACCCATTGTAACCACTGTTTGGCTACCACTTATGTTTGCCTAATGACCTAGGGCTCAACAATCAGCAGATGACAACACCAGCCAGTCTTGTGTCTTTCGCTTTAGGGTGGTGGGCAGCCCCTGGCCCTGGGCTTGTCAAGAGATGCTATCTTGGAGCTAGAACTGGAGTCAGAAACCTTAGAAATCTACCTGATGTTCTGTTCTACTGTGGCTAAGCTACACACCAAACTCACAAGACAAAGTCCTTCCCAGTCTATCCTCCCTTTTCTTTAGGCAGAGGGGTTTCTCCCCATGTTCACCACCACCACAGGCCCATGGAGAGTACTGCCAGAGTACCATGGATATTTACTTAAAGCACAAGGGTTCTTCATGCTTGGGGTGAAGTCTGCCAGGCCTAGGACTCACTTTTTAGGGCAGTGGACTCCCTTCAGGCTCAGGGTACATCCACAAATGCTGTCCAAGAGCAAAAAGCTGGAATCAGAGACCCAAGAGCTCACTTGGTACTCTTTCCCACTGTGGCTAAGCTCATACCTAAGCAGCAAGACAAAGTCTCCTTCATTCCTCACTCTCTTTTTCTCATGCAGAAGAGATAGCTCTTGTTGCCACTACAGCTGTGAATATGCTGGGTCACACCTGAAGCCAGTGTGTCTCAGAGTCTCACCCAAGGCTCATGGTTGATATTATTATTATTCAGTGCTCCAGGGCTCTTTAGTCAGCTAGGACTGTGTCCTTCCCTTCAAGGCAATGGGTTACCTTCTGTCCCACGGTGTTTCTAGAAATGTTAACTGGAGTAGGGCCTGGAGTGGGGGTCTCCCGGCTGTGCTCAGTGCCCTGTCATACTGTGGCTGAGCTGGTATCCAAGTTGCACAACAAAATCCTCTTTATTTTTTCCCCTCCTCTTCTCAAATTGAATTAAAAGGTATTTTTTGGAACCGTGAGCTGTGCTGCTTGGGTTTGGGGTACGGGTGGTGCCTCCCTTAGCTCCCAGGCTTGTGTTTCACTAGGTAACATGTCCCTCAAGTCCACTAGCTTTAAGCCCAGCAGAGCACTAGAACTTGTCTAGGAGTTGCATTCCTTGTGTCCTAGACAGTCTTTCAAGTTTATTTAGGACCCCGGAGCACTTTTTAGCCTGCCATGGCAAAGCTCACTGAAATTCAAATTCTGACTGCTGGGATGGGTGACTGCCCTCTGACTAGGGCTTGTCAGAACACTCCCTTCATGAGTGATTGCGGATTTCTGCCTGGTGTTGGCAGCCCTGAGTTCCAGCGCAAAGTCCCACAATCACTATGCTCTCCCTCCCACAGGCACACAGATTTTCTCTTTTTGCCAAGTGTCTGCTGCTGGGGGGTGGCGGAGGGCTGACGTTCTCATTTCAAGACCATCTTTCTTACCCTCTTCAGTGCATCTTTCAGTGATATAAAGTTAAAGTTAGGTACTGGCATCACTTAACTGATTTTTGGTTTCTATGAAGGTGCTTTTTCTGTTGTCAAATTTGGAGTTCCTGTAGGGAGGACAATCAGTGGAGGATTCTCTTCAGCCATCTTGCTCTACCTCCAAAATCCAACAACGGTTTCTTCTAAGTTTGTTCTAGGCTTCTAGTTATGTATTATAAATTGAGATATATAATATAAATTGAGATTATATAGTGAAATTTACAGTGAAATATGTACACCTTACGTTGATAGTTTAATGAACTTTGACAAATTCTTACACATGTGTAACCCACAACACTATATGTAGAATATTTTCATCACTCCATTAAGTTCCATTGTACCCCTTCTTAGTCAATCCCCAGCCCCACATCCTGAGGCAAATATGGACTTATATCACCATAGCTTAGTTTCACTTGTTCTAGAACTTCATATAAATAGAATCTTATGATATCTAATATTTTGTGTCTGGTTTCTTTAAGTAACCATAATAATTGTGAGATGCATTCACACTATTGGTGAGGAGTGTTCCATATTATAACTGTTTGTTTAGCCATTTTCTGTTTTTAAGCATTCTGGGTTTTGGTGATGAAGTTAGCTATTGTAAATAGTTTTGTATGAACGTTTTTTGTGGGCATATTTTATCTTGCACACTTACATAAAAGTGGAATCACTAGGTCACAGAAGAGGTAAATATGCATTGTTATGAGAAATTATTAATTTTCCATGTTTATTTTTATCATATTACTCAATCACTACTAATGAGAAACGCTCCAGTTGCTGTATATTCACATACATTCAAACAAAATAAAATAGCGAACAACAGCAAATGCTTGCTAACAAAGCGTATATTTTGATGAGAAACTTTTCATAGGATCAGTAGAAAAAGCACAGGTTCTTACTGAAATATAAAGCCATTGAGAGGGCAAATTGAATCTATCTGCTATGAATAGCATTGCAAATGTTATTACATGCCATGAAATGTAACTTAGCCAAACACTAAAGGTAAAATATTAAAGGGCAATTGATATTCAGGTTATAGCAAAAGACAGCAAGGTCCCAAAGGAATGTTAAAGTAGCATGAATGACAAATACTCTATTCTGTCCAAATAAATAAAAATGAAGGAATAAAATAACTTGAGGGTATTATGTGATCTGAAATAAAAAATAATTTTCTTGGAAGTTTCAAATCTTAAAGTGATACATATTTTAATTCATTCCATTATTTATTCCCATATTCCCTGAATGTGGTGCATTCATTTATTCAATAAGTATTTATTGAAGAGCTACTGTGAACTTGGATTTGATCTAAAGATGAAGAAATGCTAAAGTGTAGACTCTGAGCTAAATCAGGAGATGATGCTATTTGCTTCATTCTGTTACTTCATTTGGTTTTTAAATTTTTTATTTTTTAAAAATGACATAGAATTGTATATTTTTAGTGTGTACAACATGGTAATTTGAAATGTAGATACATTGTGGAATGGCTAAATCAAGCTAATTAACATATACTTTACCTAATATAGTTATCATTTTTGTGATGAAAACACTTAAAATCTACTCCAGGATTTCTCAAGTATACAATATATTGTTATTAACTACAATCATTTCCAAGCTTAATCTTAAAAGAAGAGAAAGGAGGAAGAGAAAGAGAAGGAAGAAAGAGGAAGGAAAACAAGACAGAGCTAATTATTTGTGAGTCTACCAGAGAAACATTTAAGAACTATAGTTTCCAACCTGGGTGCGGTGGCTTATGGCTGTAATCCCGGCACTTTGATAGGCTGAGGTGGATGGTCACTTTAAGTTAGGAGTTCAAGGCCAGCCTGGCCAACATGGTGAAACCCCGTCTCTACTAAAAATACAAAAACAAAATTGCTCAGGCTCTCTCCAGCCTGAGCAACAGAGTAAGACTCCAATAAAAAAAAAAAGAACTATAATTTTTAATCAAATGACTTGGCAATATAAACTAAACAGTGGCTATTTTATTTTACCAAATCTACTCTAAGGAAGGAATATTTCTTAGTTTGGGGATTTCACTGGCTCTGTTTATTCTATATGATACTTTTCTTTCATGTAGATCATAGTAGGTACTTTATAAATCTATAGACGAGGCAGGTCCTATTAAAGGACCCTGAAATATAAATGAAAGAATGATTTAAATTAGTGCCAAAAGGGAAATATAATATGATATACTTCTCATTTCTTTACCACTTGGCTTCTAGACATTTCAATATTTTACAAGTATTTATTTGAGAGTAGGCTGATGAAATTTTTTCTGAATTTATTATCTTTATGACTTTTAAATCAGTAGTACCCAAATCCTGCACCACAGACCGGTACAGGTCTGTGGCCTATTAGTAACTGGGCTGCATAGCAGAAGGTGAGCAGTGGACAAACCAGCATTACTGTCTGTGTTTTGTCTCCTTTCAGATCAGCGGCATTGAATTCTCATAGAAGTGCAAACCCTATCGTGAACTGTGCATGTGAGGGATCTAGGTTGTGCATTTTTTAGTGAGAATCTAACTAATGCCTGATGATCTGAGGTGGAACAGTTTCATACTGAAACCACCACCCTCATCCGTGGGAATGTTGTCTTCCATGAAACCAGTCCCTGGCGCCCAAAGGTTGGGGACTGCTGTTTTAAAGAATAAATAATTGCATTGAGAAAGTTCTCCATTATTCTGAGTGATATTCCTCAATCTTAATTTATTAATAAATTTCATTTTAGAGGTAGGTGATGTGATGTCTCATCTTTAGATATGCTGTCATATTCCTAAAATATTTAAAAGAACTGACTTAAGTTTCCATTATATAATGTTGTACTTCCAATTACTATACAGGCCATAATTCCCACTATTTAAAGTAGGAAAATGATTATTACCAATGTCACATTATTTTTAAACGACATTAGACAGAAAAGATTCTCTCCCAGTTGAGTAGAAGTTCTTATCGCCCTCCTCTCCATGGTTTTTATTGTTTTTTTTCCTCAGAGAACATGTGCAAATCTGGGCATGGACTGTGAACCAGGCTTGCCTAAGTAGGGAGAGTCTGCTGGGCTAAAGATAAGTCAGTGGAGCTTTTGATTGCTGCATTGGCTGATGTGACAGTTTGGAACCTGGAAAAGCCTAAATATAGTGCTGCCAATTTTTTCCCACTGGACTTTAGATGAATGCTGAGGCAGTTAGAGGTTGAGATGGAAACATGCTATGAAGTTCTGTACAGTTGAAGAGTGCTTAAAAGTCATAGTACTGGCAGATGGAAGGATGTTTAATAACATCTGACAAGTTGTGCCCTTAAGATCTTTGAAAGCAGAGTGAAAATGAGACAAATGCAAGCTGTAACCCATCCCTGGGTTGTTTACTTCTTGATTGGATGAAGGTGATCCATCTATCATTCTGGCTACCTGTAAAAGAAAAAAGGCTTGAAGTCTCTGGAGGAAAGCACATCAAATTCAGCTTTTATGTCATTTTAGAAACAGTCTGTCATTTAGACAAAATTGGGTAGACATGTTAAGAAGCAATAGTATGTGACCCAACACACGTATTATTGGAAAACAGAGTCAATAGAACCATATATTTACAAGATTCATATGTTAAATGAATGAAAATGGACTTTAATATTACTACTATAAACATGTAAAAGAGCACGAAGAGAAGCTTAATTATACTGCAGAAAAATTAAATTTACCAGAGAAATGATATGCATTAAAAAAGTACATAAACTAACACTGAAAAATCCAATGTCTGTAAGGATTCACTGAATGTGTTCAGCATTAGAAACAAACAGCTAAAGAAAATCAATAGAACCTATTAAAACTAAAGCTTAGAGAAAAATAGTGAAAAAAAATGATGAAGTAAAACAAAACAGGATGAAATATATAAAGAGACAGTGTAAATGATTTCACCATATACACTTTGGAATCCCAGAAGAAAAGGAGAGAAAGAATATGGCAAGAAACTATGCTTCAAAAAATAATTATATATATATTTTTCAAAACTGATGAAGGTAATTACAAATAAAATAATTGAATTTCATTTCAAAAAGAATTTTGGAATTTGTTTTTAATCAAAATCAAATTGCTGAAAATGAAAGATCAAGAGAAAATTTGAAAAAAAAAAATCCAAAACCAGTTGGGGAAAAAAAGATGAATTCTTTTCAAAAAGGCAACACTGAATCTGATGACAGACTTCCTAAGAGAATTATAAAAGCCAGAAAACAATAACATGACACCTTTCATGTCATGAGAGAAAATAAAAACCAAAGTGCAATATAAAGATTTCAAAAAAATACAAGTTAAGAGAAATTGTCACCAACAGGGAATACTACTGTAAACACTACAAGATCTTTTACTAGAAGATTAACAAAGATCCCAAGTAGAGGCAGGGAAGTTAAAGACTGTTGGGAAAAATAGCAGAGGAGAAAGGACTTACAGAGTACCTACATAAATTGGTTATGAGTAACATATAAACAAAGAACAACAAACTGCAGAAGGCCGCAGGAAGCCTCTGAGGAGGAAGGCCTCTTCATGCCTCATGTTCCAGTGCAGGGTGACCTCAGCTCTGTTACCATAAACATTGTGCTCAAGGATGTAAAACACCTTCGTAGCACTATGATGTAGCCAGTCTGGTAGGCTCCTTGTAAGGCCTATGTTCCATCAGCTGTACATAGATAATAAGCTAAAGATAACCACATGTTATTGTTTTGTGCAACTTCCAAACCACCACTGTTATCAATCCTTAGAATGATACACAAGTTACAGCCACTGATTCACTTCCGGCTCACTGATTGATCCCACTGTCACTCCACCCCTACCCTATAGATCAATGTCATTGTAATCAGTAAATAGTATGAATGATCAGAGCTTGGGGCCTTCACTATTTCCTCCAGCATAATAAAGTGATAGCCCCCTGGTCCCACTTCTTCTGCTAATCTTTTTCTCATTCCTTTGTCGCCACTGAACTCAGGGTACCCACAGGTGATGTAGGGCTAGCTCCCTACATTCTGGTGCCCAGTATGGGGCTCATGGATCCCTACACTCTGGCACATCAACATGTGGGGCTCATAGATTCCCTATAAAAGACAAATAACAACTAAAATTGAAAATTACGCCAGTTTCCAGAAATAATGTCAATAATTATTAAAGGAACAATAGTGATGTTTTATGGATTATTTATTTTTTAAAAATTCTTCTCAAAAGAATAATGGTCATACATATTTTGTATGTATTTCTATGAGTTTTTGAAAATAGATTTATGTAACCATGACCACAAATAGGTTACAAAGCAATTTCCACCCAAGCATTCTTATGTAGTTTAGAATTCTTTATATATATTCAGGATTCAATCCTATTTTGAATGTGTGGTTTCAAAATATTTTTTCCCAGTCAGTTGCTTCTCATCAAACAGGTGGAAGATACTTGACAAATTATATACAAGACCTACGTGCTGAAAAGCGTAAACCATGCATGATGGTTAGTTTCATGTGTCAACTTGACTGGATGATGGGGTACACAGAGACTCAGTTAAAATGGTTTCTGAGTATCTGTGAGGGTGTTTCTGGATAAAATCAGTATTTGAATCCGCAGATGGAGTAAAGCAGATTGCCCTCCCAAATATGGGTGGTCATAATCCAACTCACTGAGGGCCTGAACACAACAAAATTGCAGAGGAAGAGAGAATTTGCTCTTTCTACTTGGCTAATTGAGCTGGAACTTTGATTTCCTGATCTCAAACTGGGGTTTATATTATTGGTGTTTCTGATTCTCAGGCCTTTGGCCTTGAACCAGGACTATACCTTAAGTTTTACTTGGGATCCAGACTGCAGAAAGCAAATCATAGCATTTCCTAGCCCTTCCATAATCACGGGAGCCATGTCCTTATTACTACACACACGTGTGCACACACACACATACACACACACACAGACATGCACACACACATATATGCCCGTATCCTATTGGTCCTATGTTTTTTTTTTTTCTTTAGACAGAGTCTCACTCTGTCGCCAGGCTGGAGTGCAGTGGCTCAATATCCGCTCAGTGCAAACTCCGCCTCCTGGGTTCAAGCAATTCTTCCGCCTCAGCCTTCCGAGTAGCTGGGACCACAGGTGCGTGCCACCACGCCCAGCTAATTATTGTATTTTTAGTAGAGATGGGGTTTCACCATGTTGGCCAGGATGGTCTCTATCTCTTGACCTCTTGATCCGCTCACCTTGGCCTCCCAAAGTGCTCGGATTACAGGCGTGAGCCACCACGCCTGCCCCCTACTGGTCCTGTTTCTTTGGAAAACACTAACTAATGTACCGTGTTTATAGGAATTAAAGAGACCTAAATTGAAAGATTTATTATGATCATGGATTGGATGACTCAATATTGCTAAGCCATCAATCATTCCCAAAATTGATTCACAGATTTAAAATAATTCCAAATTTCCAGCATCTTTTTTTTAAAAAAAATGACATGCTGACTTAATTATTTACATTTGAAAATGCAAAAGAAGATAGCTAGCCAAAAGAAATTTTGAAAAAGAAGAACCCAGTTGGAGGATTTCACTTTCTGAAAAAAGTCTTAGTAAAAAGCTGTTGCATTCAAGACAGTATGGTGTTGGCATAAATAAACACATAGAGCTCAATGAATTTCTCCAACATAGGGGATCTACAGATATACTCATATCTCTATTTATCTATCTATTGTCTATCTAATTGATTTTCAAAAATGCTTTCCAAGTAATTCAATGTGGAAAGGGTAGTCTTTTCATCAAGCGATGCTGAAACAATTAAATCCTAATTAAATAACAAGCCACAGTCTTCCTCACACCAAATACAAAAAGAGACTTTTGTTTCTATTTGTGTCAGTATATTTTTGAGATTGATCCATTTTGTGATGAGTTATTGCAACATTTCACTCTCTGACTGCTTTGTAGTAGTTCATTTTATTGCTATAACCATATTCTTTTAATAGCTTTATTGAGAAAAAGTTCACATATCATTAAATTTACCCTTTTAAATTGCTAAATTAAAAGGGTTTTAGTATATTCTCAGAGTTGTGCAACTATCATCATTATTTAATTTTAAAACTTTTTCATTGCTTTTTCACTTCGTTTTTATTATACTTAGTAAAATAAAAATAGTTAATGATATACTGAAATTTGGAGGTAAAACATAAACATTTAGAAGAAAAAGAAAAAATTTAGAATGATATAGGCAAAGATTGCTTAGACAGGACACAGAAAAAAGTGCTATCTATAGAAGAAAACAAAATTAACCTGATCCAAATTAAAATTTTTGTCTCTTCAAAGGGTATCATTAAGAAAATTTAAAAGCCAGTTACATATATTGAAATAAAACAAATTATACATATATGTTCTAAAGTCTTATGTCATAAATATATTAAAAAACCTTACAACTCAATATGGAGAAGGTAAACAATCCAATGAAAATTATCAAATATTTGAGTACATGTTTCACAAAGGAAGATGAACAATTAGCCAGTATTTACTACTTATTACTAATTAGTAATAATTAGTACTATTTATTACTAATATTTAATATCAGTATTTATCAAGGACATGTTAATTAAATCTGTGATGGGATTCTACTATACAGCTTCTATAATGGTTAATATTATTAGTACTGAGAATAACAAGTATTGAAGAGATTATGTTGCAATTTTAATACCCACCAATTATAATATATGGCTCTCATATATTACTGGAGATATTGAAGAATCATACATCCAGTTTGGAAAAATGTTCAGCAATTTTTAGGTGTACAAATTTACAAGTCATGTAACCCAGAAATTAATGTAAATGATATAAAAAAGGAAAGAATTTTCATAGCATTTTTCATAATGGCCCCAAACTGGAAGCAAATGAATGCCATCAATGGGTGAATGAATAAGTGAACTATGGTACGTTTGTGTTACTTCATTTAGTTGCAATGTCTGGAATAGACAAATTCATAGAGACAGAAAGTAGGTGAGTGGTTTCCAGGGGTTGAGGGGCAAGGTTATGAGGACTGATTGCTAAGGTATGGAATTTCTTCTTAGAGCAATACAAAGTTTTAAAATTAGATAATGTTGATAGTTGTACAACTCTCAGAATATTTAGTAATTTAAAAGGGTGAATTTAATGCTATGTGAACTTTAGCACAATAAAGCTGTTAAAAAAACAAATTTATAATAATAAAATGGATTACTACATAGAAATTAAAGAGAATGAACTGCTACAATGACTCATCACAAATGGATCAATCTCAAAAATATACTAACGTAAAGAAATAGGAATAAAAAAGTGCATTCTGTTTTACTTCATTTACATATATTTAAGAAGATGTATCATATAGAGATGATGACAGAGGTCAGAATAGACAGGTTAGTCTACAGTAAGAATAATGAGGTATTCTGGAAAGTGGCATACATGGAAAAGCTTCATCTTAATGCATGCATGGAAAGGCATCATCTTAAGGAAATGTTCAATGTCTTCATCGGTCTGGTGATTATATAAATGTATATATTTGTATGTTAGCATCTCTGAGACACACACAAAGGATTGGTTCACTTTATGCAACTTATTGTATATATAATATCTTATAAAAAGAGCTCAAGATATCTAATATCTTATTGTTGTGAGAATTTTATCAGAAACTATATAGTTTATTTTTTGAGAACTCAAATGGTTATATAAAAATTACTCTTCTTTATTTTTTCTGTACTTATCAATAATGATTTAACTGCAAATAATACAATGTCTCACTCTTTTGTCATCTCAATCTTGATGGGGCTGTGGGTAAGAAAAATCTTCTTAGGCAAATATTAAACAACCTCAGGTTTTAAGGATATAATTTGTTGCTCTGATTAATACTCTTATGATGTCCCCATTTGTAATTCCAAAAGAGAAAAAAATAGAATGTTGAAATGTTGTGTAATAAATTATGCTTAGAATATTATAAATAAAAAATATTTTGTAAAATATCATTGGATGATAATGCATGGACATATGAATTTGCAGTAATACATTTATTTACACACACACACACACACACACACACACTAATTAGTGATAGGTGGACTTTTTCAGAAATAATTTTAATGCTAATGTATCTGGTCAAATCTTTCAGCTGGGAAACAAGTGGGCCTGTTTTTGTTGTTTGCTCTCCCAGCTTCCAATATCTGTCTACCAATAAAAGTCATTTTATGAATTAATAAAAGCTTTCCAGAATGAAAATAGAGGGACATGCAGCTTAATGGCTAGAATGTGTTGCCAGGATTTTGTTGTTTATACAATATTTTATGACTAGAACAATGCTCCAATACACTGAACTTTAATGATGAAATGTCAGCTCCCTACTGAGCAATTCAGCAGCCAGGCCCACACCTTCTTCCTTCTAGAAGAGTTGTCATTTATATCCACCTCCAGCAAGCAAAATTGTGACACTGGTATGATCACATTAAGCATTTTTCATCTTCCAAATAAAAATTTTAAATTTAGCACTTCAATTTTCTTCAACAATGAAGGAAGTGGTGGGGGAAGATTAAAAAAAATCTGGTAAGAAAGATCCAGGTGAACCTTTTGATTTTATCTTGAATTTGAGCCCTTTCAAAACAATGTGTTTACTGTTCCTGAAAAAACATCACAATTTTTTAAGTCATTACTTTTCATGTTGACCCATGAGTAATAGATGTAGTTCAATTCAGTGACTAAGGGAGATCAAATGTGGCTTGATATTTAAAGTCAAGCTATGAAGAAAAAAGGCTTTCCATGTCACTATCTAAAAAATAATCTCTTTAAAGTTCTTAGATTATCCATGAGGCACTATAATAATTAGTTTGGCTCATGGGTGAATTGTTATTCTCAAGGGATTATGTCTGTTAATATGAACTCTATGGCTTTTACCAAGTTAGTCATTACTACCTGACCTGTGATATCCTTTCCTTTTCATTCACTTGTTCTTTTTTTTTTTTTTTGAGAGGGAGTCTCGCTGTGTCACCTGGACTGGATTACAGTGGCATAATCTTGGCTCACTGCAACCTCTCCCTCCCGAGTTCAAGTGATTCTCCTGCCTCAGCCTCCAGAGTAGCTGGGACTACAGGCATGTGCCACCACACCTGGCAAATTTTTGTATTTTTAGTAGAGACAGGGTTTCACCATCTTGGCCAGGCTGGTCTTGAACTCCTTACCTTGTGATCCACTGGCCTTGGCCTCCTCCTGGGATTACAGGCATGAGCCACCATGCCCAGCTATTCACTTGTTCTTAGAAACTATCTAATTTTGTGGAAAATAAAAACTCAGACAGGAAATACATCTTGAGAGAATGAGGACACATAGGACACCTCTCACTGGATTCTACTTTGTGAAACTACAGTGACTGGTCTTTTCGTTCAGACCTAGATGTTAACTTAAACTATATACATGTGCACTCTTACCAATTTTTAACGAGTCCCCTGATATTTTCTCTTGATATTTATTGTATGTGCTTATACACAATATCTTATATGCCATTTCCAGTGTCATTTTTATTTAGAAGGGAGTGATAAAAGGAGTTGCAAAGTAACTGTATAATCATTCATTAATTTTACAAGTTATTTCCAATTTTATACATTTGTTCTTAAGTAGTTCATTCTGAAAAATTTATTTTAGGTTTAGGGGTACATATGAAGATTTGTTAAATAGGCAAAATTGTGCCGTGGGGCTTTGTTGTACATATTATTATATCAAACAAGTATTAAGCTCAGTACCCAATAGTTATCTTTTCTTCTCCTCTCTTTCCTCCCACCCTCCCACCTCAAGTAGACCCCAGGGTTTATTATTTTCTTCTTTGTGTTCATAAATTCTTAACCTTTATAAGCTCCCACTTATAACTGAGAACATTCAGTATTTGGTTTTCTGTTCCTGCATTAGTTTGCTAAAGATGATAACCTCCTACTCCATGTTCCTGCAAAATACGTAAACTTGTTCTTTTTTTATGGCTGCATAATATTGCATGGTGTATAGGTACCAATTTTTTTTTTTAATGCAGTCTGCCACGGATGGGCATTTAGGTCTATTCCTTGTCTTTGCTATTGGGAACAGTGCTTCAATGAACGTTTGCATGCATGTGTCTTTATAGTAGAATGATTTGTATTCCTCTGGGTATATATACCCAGTAATGGGATTGCAGGGTCAAATGGTAGTTCTGCTTTTAGCTCTTTGAGGAATTGCCATACTGTTTTCTGCAATAGTTGAACACTCCCACCAACAGTGTATAAACATTCCCTTTTTTCCACGACCTCATCATCGTCTGTTTTTTTTTGACTTTTTACTAATGGCCATTCTGACTGCTGTAAGATGATATCTCATTCAGTTTTCATTTGCATTTCTCTAATGAGCAATGATATTGAACTTATTTTTTATATGCTTGTTGAATGCATGTATGTCTTCTTTTGAGGAGTGTCTCTTCATGTCCTTTGCCTACTTTTTAATGGGGTTGTTTGATTTTCTCTTGTAAATTTGTTTAAATGTTTTATAGATGCTGGATATTAGACTTTTGCCTGATGCATAGTTTACAAAATTTCTTTCCCATTATGTAGGTTGTCTGTTCACTTTGTTGATAGTTTCTTCTGCTGTGCAGAAGCTCCTTAATTTAATTAGATCCAATTTGTCAATTTTTGCTTTTGTTGCAATTGCTTTTGGTGTCTTTATCATGAAGTTTTTGCCTATTCCTATGTCCAGGATGGTAGGTTGTCTTCCAGGGTTTATGTAGTTTTTGGTTTTACATTTAAGTCTTTAATCCATATTGAGTTGATTTTTATATGTGGTGTGAAGAAGGGATCCAGCTTCAATATTCTGAATATGGCTAGCCAGTTATTCCAGCACCATTTATGGAATAAAAAGTCTTTTCCTCATTGCTTTTTTTGTGAGCTTTGTCAAAGATCAGATGGTTGTAGATGTGCGCCTTTATTTCTAGGCTCCATATTCTATTCCATTGTTCTATGTGCCTGTTTTTGTACGAGTACCATGCTGTTTTGGTCACTGTAGCCTTGTAGTATAGTTTGAACACATGAAAAACAACATTCATCATGACCAAATGATATTGATCCTGGGGATGCAAAGATAGTTCAACATATGCAAATCACTCAGTGTGATGCATGATGTCAAAGAATGAAGGGAAAAAATTTTAGGATCATTGCCATTTCTGCTGAAAAAGCATTTGATAAAATTCAACATTTCTTCATGATGAAAACCCTCTAAAATCTTGGTACAGCAGGAACATACTTCAACATATAGAAAGCATACCTGACAGACACACAGTTGTAATAGTATCATACTGAATGGGGAACACCTGAAGGCTTTTATTCTAAGATCTGGACCATGACAGGGATGCCCACTTTCACCAGTGTTATTTAATGTGTTACTGGAAGTCCTAGCTAGAGTACTCAGACAATAGAAGGAAATAAAAGGCATCCAAATTGGAAAGGAAGAAGTTGAATTTTCCTGGTTTACAGATGATATAATCTTATATTGGGAAAATCTAAAGATACCACCAAAATCTATTAGAATTGATAAACTAATTCAGTAAAATTGCAGAACAAAAAATTAACATACAAAAATCAGTAGCATTTCTGTATACTAACAGTGAAAAATCTGAAAAAGAAATCAAGAAAGTAATCACATTTATAATAGCTACAAATAAAATAAAATACCTAGGAATTAACCAAGGAAGTGAAAGTTCTCTACAATGAAAATTATGAAAAAAAAATTGTTACAAGAAAGTGAAGATGCTACAAAAAACATGAAAATATTCCATGCTCATGGATTGGAAGAATCAATATTTTTTAAATGTCCATACTATCTAGAGCAATATACAGATTTAATGCAATTTCTATCAAAATGCCTATGATGCCAATAAAATTCTTCACAGAAATAGAAAAGGCAATGATAAAATTTATGTGGAATCATGAAAGATCCAGAGTAGCCAAAGCTATCCTAAATAAAAGACCAAAACTGCAAGTACCACAATACCCTGATGGTATTGCTATATGCTGTATGACTATATGAAAATATATCAATATATACCCCTCTATGTACCTACAAAATTTTCAAAAATCAACTTCGTCACTAGGAACTAGACCATGAAGGATAAACACACACACAGGAAAGAGAAGATCAAACATATCATAAGAAAGTAGAGAAAATAAGAAAAAGAATAAGACAATAAAGAGGAAAATGAAAAAAAAGCTTTCTAGAAAGGAGCCTGCAGACACAATTCCTAAACATAAGTAGGTACATAAAGATATCTAAAGCTAAGAAAATGTTTAAAGTTAACAATAAAAAATAAATTTCATACAGATGACATTATGTTTTTACAGCAGTCTGACAAAGATTAACATATATTCGAATTCAGCTGGAGAATTGAACACAAACATGTATTTTAGGTCAATAGTGAATTTCCAGATAGGTTACAGTAAATTGACGTTTTAACAGAATTCCAAAGACAACAAAATTTTGCCTTTAGAACATATCTTCAGCTGCTTCTTTCTGTTTCAGATATGACAAAAAAAGTCAATGAAACTATCTTCAAGGTTCCAGAAATCACTAGCAGTGATGGAAATGCACTCTCTAGAAAGTCAATGAAATATACAAGACTAAGTCTCTAATCTCTTATCACTAAACTGCATAGAAGAGGGCTCATTCAAGCTAATGTGATGTAAAGAAGTCCCCATAAGTAAAACACAGTTTAAACATATTCCTTCTGGAATAAAGTCTTCTAACCTGAAGTTATTCCTAAAATCATCATCTTTTTAATCCTAATATCTGTTTATAATCTCCCACAACTGTTGGTAAATTAGAATACCAAATAATTAATCAAAGTTATAATGGGAATTTGAGTGTTTTGTACATTTTTTCATTTAATATTGTTTCATAGTAAATTGGCCAGTGATAATTTTTTCACATATTTCCCTTTTCATACTGTAACAAAATATCACTCCTGCAAGAAAAATTATGTACATGCATGATTACTTTTTATTTCCGCTGTGAAATGATAATTTCTTCCTCCTTGATTGTACCATCTGAATTATTTTGACAGAAGTGCCACCTTCATAATATTTAGCTTTAGAGTCATTTTTAAAAATCTGAGTTATATTTATCAGAAGTTACAATGATTGCAGGGTATATTTTCTATCTTTGTAACAGAGCAGCTGGCTTTATGTATACTTTGCTGCTGGGTAAGTCTTCTTCTCTCCAAAATTATAAATACAAGACGTCAAAAGGTTTTTCTTAAATATATAATATAAACATATATATGTATATGTGTATATGTATACACACACATATGTATGTTTGTGTATGGTATATGTGTATATGCATATTTAATAAGCTTATATTCACTCAAAAACACACCAGTGTCAGGGTGAGAGATGCTTTCACAGTAAGCCAATGTGGAAGGACAGAAAGGGAAGAATGAAAAAAAATTTTTAAAACATATCTATCAAAGAAACTGGAGGACATGAAACAGTTCCCTAAAATGATCATCTCTTAGAATTTTTAAAGTCTACATTATTCATATCTTCAAGTATATTTTACATTTGTTCCCAGAAATTGTGACTAGCATTACAGTATGATATACAGACTAAAAGACAATAATAAAATTCTTGAGTGTAAATATATGCACCAAATAATATTAAATTTATTCTGTAAACTTTTTCTGAGGAAGTTCATGTAATGTGGCTTGCAAAATTGTGCCCACTCCTGGGTTAATGTTTAAACCTTCTTCTTAAAGTCCCGAAGGGGTTAAATAATGATACCAAACAGCCAATATTTAATGATATATGTCTGTAGCTGGGTTTTCAATGTCCATGGAATAATGCTTAATATAATTCAGATAAAATTCTCAAGACAGGTGTGTAGTCTGTTAAATAATCAGTGGAAAAATCTTACCCAGAGAAAGAGAAAGGTGAGTGGAATAAAGATCCCAAGGTATAGAGCATTGTTTACAATTGTGGATATCCATAAACAAATTTTGCTATGTTCAAGTCAGATTCAGGGAAGTAAATGTAAGATAACACATTTAAAGAAGAAAGTATACATTCAAAATCAATCTCGTTGATGGATTTACCAGTAATGAAAAGCATATTTGAATACTAATACCAACATTTTTAAATATTAATTTCTGAATTTAGAAGTTTTAGTTTTCTTTTTGGATTAAGAAATTCATCTATTCACTCAGATTAATCATCAACTTTTCAGACTCTTTCCCCTAAGGCTAAAATGTAAAATTAATAACTACCTCTTTGCCATCAACATTATGAATTGTTCATATTTTAGCATAACCAATACCAGATTCTAATTCAATGACTTGCTTCTACTTTTTTTCTCTTCATATGCCTGTGAGCTCACTCTGCCTGTCTGTTTTGATTATCCTTGTATTCTTAGTAATATAGACTGATACATTAGAAAGTCAAATGTTTAAATTCATGAACAAATCATATCAAAAAAGAAATAACCTTCCCAGTGTGTTCTCCATAACTGGCACATTGGTAAAACAATTCCAGCATCTGGCACTCTTTTTTTTTTTTTTTTTTAGGATTAACTGGATTTTTAAAATGCACACATTATATTAATCAATTTGAGATTATATGTCCAAGATATAACTATTGCCTGTAAATCATCAGAATTAACAAGTGTGAAATTTCTTTCAGTTAAGATCAGTTTAGAAAAAGCAACATCAAAAACTAAAACAAACTCAATCTGGGTCTATAAATTCAACCTGGGTCTTTTGGATGCCAAAATAGAATATATAATTTAAGCTTTTCCTAAAGTTTCCTTTGATCATTATATTTAAAAAATACATATTGGACTTGTTTTAATAAGGTTATTATTATGGTCTAATTATGTATGTCTGTTTTATAAAAGAGAGCAAATGAAATCTGTACGTTAAGACAAAAGAAATGTGGTATAGCAGGTGGATTTTTGTGTTTGGGAACAGATGATCAGAATCTCATATATGATTTGGGTAAATTGCTTAAGATTGATTAAATTTCATATCCTCATTTTAAGAAGTAGATTTAACAGTAAAAAGAATGTTATGAGGGAAAAACAAAAGTATATATTAATTGTTAACTGGAAAGAGTCTAAACCTTCTATTTATATTTTTCTATTCTACATAAAGCTTTAGCTTGGTATGTTAACAAACTAATGAAGTCTATGTATTACTTTGCCATCATAAATGAAAATATGTATGTGTATGTATTGATGTGGCGGCTTTTTTTCTGGATCCCTTTTAACAGTTCAACCAAGAAAGCCAAAGTCAAATTAGAGAGCTGAAATAAGATCAACTGATGGAAACACACGTGATGGGCATGGTGTGGAAGGCTCCTATTGGCATTCTACTTCCTATTTCTTCTGTTAAATGAGAACTATTATGTTAAAAAATAATAAAACACTTCTGTATATGCAGCTTTTTGCCTTGAGGTCAAACATTCCACGCATATAGTCACCAAATAAATTTTCTAATTAGTTGAATACATGTTCACAGCTTTTTTTTTTTTATCAAATCAGATTCATTGAGATGTATTTTAAGTGTACAGTTCTATTTTCTACTTCATTTATTTATATGTTACATTTACATATTTTCTTCCTCTACTGAATTTGGGTTTAGTGTTTTTTTACACTATCCTAAAGTGATAGTTTACATCATTACTTTTTATATTATTTATTTTTAAAACAGGCATATCTCAAAGATTTGCATGTTCAACTCCAGAGCACTACAATAATGCAAATATCAAAATAAAAAGAGTCACACATATTTTTTGAATTTCCAGTGCACAAAAAGTTATGTTTACACTATATTATAGTATGAGTGTGCAATAGCATTATGTCTGACAAACAATGCTCTTACTTTCATTTAAACACACTTTATTGCTAAAAAATACTAACAATCATCTGAACTTTCAGAGACTTGTACACTTTTTTTTGCTTGTGGAGGGTCCTGATTCAATGTTGGTGTTGGAGATTGATTAGGTTGGTGGTTGCTGAAGGTTGGGGTAACTGTGGCAATTTCTTAAATATAAGATAAGAATGAACTCTGCTGTATCAATTAACTCTTCCTTTCACAAAAGAAATTCTCTGTAGCATGTGATGCTGTTGGATAGCGTTTGACCTACAGTGGAACTTCTTTCAAAATTGAAATCAATCCTCTGAAACCCTGCACTGCTTTATAAACTTAGTTTATGTAATGTCCTAAATTTTTGCTGTCATTTCAACAATTATCACAGCATCTTCACCAGAAGCAGATTTTATCTCAATAAGCCACTTTCTTGATCTTCTATAAGAAGCAACTTTTCATGCATTCAAATTTCATTGGAGATTTCAGCAATTCAGTCACATCTTCAGTCTCAACTTTTAATTCTAGTCCTCTTACTGTTCTCACCCCAGCTGAAGTTCTTTCTCCCCTAAAGTCTTGAACCCCCAAAGTCATTCATAACAGTTGGAATTCACTTCTTCAAGTTCCTGATAATATTGATATTTGACGTCCTCCCACGAATCACAAATGTTCTTAATGGCCGCTAGGATGGTGAATCTTTTCCAGAAGGTTTTCAATTTACTTTGCCTGGATATATCAGAGAAATGTTATCTGTGGCAGCTGTAGCCTTAAAAAAAATGCATTTCTAAATAAGGAAACTTATAAGTCCAAATTCCCTGATCCATGGGCTGCAGAATGGATGTTGTATTAGTAGGCATGAAAACGACATGAATTTCCTTGTATATCTTTGGGTGGCTAGATGTATTGCCAATGAGCAATAATTTTTTTAGGTATTTTTTTCCACTTTTATCTTAAGTTTATGGAGTACCTGTATAAGCTTGTTACATGTGTAACTCACATGTCACTGAGGTTTGGTATAGGAATGATCCCATCATAAGGTAGTGAGCATAGTACCCAATAGGTAGTTTTTCAACCCCCGCCCCTCTCCATCTCTCACCTCTCTGGTGGTCCATAGTGTCTATTGTTCTCATCTTTATATCCGTGTGTCATTAATGCTTAGTTCCCACTTATAAGGGAGAATATGTGGTATTTGGTTTTCTATTTTGAATGGTATCATTTTGAAAGAAACCTGTTTTTCTGAGGATTAGCTCTCAGCAGTGGGCTTAAAATATTCGGAAAGCCATGCTAAAAACAGATGTGTTGCCATTTAGGCTTTGTTATCCCATTTATAGAGGATAGGTGCAGTAGGTTTAGCAAAAGTCTTAAGGATACTAGGATTTTTGAATGATAAATGAGCATTAACTTGTCTTTAAGATCACCAGCTGCCTGAGCCCCTAACAAGAGTCAGCCTATCCTTTGAAGCTTTGGAGCAAGGCATTGACTTCTCCTTTTTAGCTATGAAAGTCCTAGATAGCATATTATTCCAAAAGAAGGCTGTTTTATCTGCATGAAAAATCTGTTTAGATTTTCACCAATTATCTTTACTAGATTTGCATAACTTGCCACAGCTTCTTTATCAGCTGCTTTACCTTTCACCTTCATATTACGGAGAGGGCTTTTTTCCTTAAACTTTGTGAACCTGCTAGCCTGCAACTTTTATTCAGCAGCTTCCTCACCTCTCTGAGCCTTCATAGAATTGAAGAGGTAGGGCCTTGCCCTGGATCAGGATTTGGCTTAAGATTATGTGGCCTCTGGTTTGATCTTCTGTGATGACCACTCATCTTTCTCCATATCAGCAATAATGCTGTTTTGCTTTCTTATCCTTTGTAAAGACTTAGATTCCCACAATATAATAGTGGGAGACCTTGACATCCCACTGACAATACTAGACAGATCATGGAGGCAGAAAATTAATAAAGATATTCAGGACCTGAACTCAGCACTGGATCAAATAGACCTGGTAGACATCTACAGAACTCTTCAACACAAAACAACAGAATATACATTCTTCTTGTCATCACATGGCACATAATCTAAAATCAATCACATAATTGGAAGTAAAACACTCCTCAGTAAATACAAAATAACTGAAATCATGAACAGTCCCTCAAAATACAGGGCAATCAAATTAGAAATCAAGACTAAGAAATTAACACAAAACAATACAATTACATGAAAATTGAATAACCTGCTCCTGAATGACTTGTGGGTAAATAAAGAAGTTAAAGCAGAAATAAAAGTTTTTTTAAACTAATGAGATTAAATATACAACATACTGGAATCTCTGAGACACAGCTACAGCAGTGTTAAGAGGAATTATATTTTTTGATCTGGCATTTACAGCACTAAATGCCCAGATCAAAAGTTACAAAGATCTCTATTTAACAATCTCGTATCACAACTAAAAGAACTGGAGAATCAAGAGCAAACCAGTTCCAAAGTTAGCAGAAGACAATAAATCACCGAAATAGAAACTGAACTAAAGGAAACTGAGACACTAAAAGCCATTCAAAAGATTAACTAATCTGAGAGCTAGTTTTCTGGGGAAAAAAAAAAGAAAAAAAGTAGATATGCGACCTGGAATGACAAAGAAGAAAATAGAGAAGATCCAAATAAACACAATCAGAAATGACAAGTGGCATATTACTACTGACCCTCAGAAATACGAATAATGATCAGAGAACCTTACAAACACTTCTATGAACATAAACTAGAAAATCTAGAAGAAATGAAAACACTTCTGAACACATACACCCTCCCAAGACTGAAGCAGGAAGAAACTGAATCCCTAAACAGACCAATAATGAGTTCTGAAATTGAGTTGGTAATAAAATAGCATACAAAGCAAAAAAACAAAACAAAACAAAACAAAAAACAAAACAAAACAAAACAAACAAACAAACAAAAAACGGAGCTAGTACCATTCTTGCTGAAACTATTCCAAAAATTGAGGAGGAGGAATTCCTCTCTAACTCATTCTGTGAGGCCAAAATCATCCTGATACCAAAACCTTGCAAAGACACACAGAAAAAGAAACTTCAGGCCAATATTTTTGATGAACATCAGTGAAAAATCCTCAACAAAATACTGGCACACAGAATCCAACAGTACATCAAAAAAACAGCCACCACAATGAAGAAAGTTTTAGCCCTAGGATGCAAGTTTGGTTCCACATACACAAATCAATAAATGTGACTTATCACATAAATAGAACTAAAGACAAAAACCACATGATTATGTCAATAAATGTAAAAATCACTTTTGATAAAATTAAACACTTGAATGTTAAAAACTCTTAGTAGTCTAGGTATAGAAGAAACATACTTCAAAATAATAAGAGCTATCTATGACAAACCCACAGCCAACATCTTACTGAATGGGCAAAAGCTAGAAGCATTCTCCTTGAAAACCAGCACAAGACAAAGATGCCCTCTCTTATCACCCCTATTAAATATGCTATTGGAAGTCTTGTCCAGGGCAATCAGGCAAGAGAAAGAAACAAAGGACATTCAAATAGGAAGAGAAGAAGTCAAACTATCCCTGCTGGTAGATGACATGATCCTGTATCAAGAAAATCCCAGAATTCCAGCCCCAAAACTCCTTAAGCTGATAAATAACTTCAGTAAAGTCTCAGGATTCAAAATCAATATGCAAAAATCACTACACTCCTATATACCAACAACAGTCAAGCCGAGAGCCAAATTACGAATCCAATCTCATTCCCAATTGCCACAAAATAATTAAAATACCTAGGAATACAGCTAACCAGGGAGATGAAAGACCTCCACAAGGCGAACTACAAAACACTACTCAAAGAAATCAGAAATGACACAAACAAATGGAAAAAACATTCTACACTCAAGGATATTGTTTAATTACCTCTAAAAGACCCCACATCTTAATATTATTAAAATGGCAAAGTTTTCAGCATGTAAAACTTTGGGGGACATATTCAAATCATAACACATAACAATTGTAATCATGACAAATTATAATGGCTATTGAGGTCATCTGTTAATATGATTTTGTTTTGCATTTAGATCTTGATCATGTTTACAAATTATTTCCATGGATGAATATCTCAATCTGAGAGAACAAATTGTCTTTTTCACTTAGAAACATATTTTTATTTGGAAAGAAAAAGACTACTATGCGTGTTCTTGTTTAAAGTTGCATTGTGTTATTTCATAGCAAATAATCAAGGATTCTTTACCAGGGTATTCCTTACCACTGGCACTCCGTATCTGCTTTCTTAGTTAGCAAACTGTACTCGTGCGTCTGTGAAGTTATTTGTAGCTCTGTTTCAGGCACAACTGATGTTGTCTCATATGTGCTTCCAAGACTACTTGAGATATTAAATCAAACCACAAGAACCACAAATCTTGCTCATACCCAACCTGCTAATGATTCAAAGAATATAGGTAAAATTAGCCATAAATACAACACTCATTTTCTTAAGGAGTATAAAACAGTCATCCATGGGTGTTTGGAAATACCCTTTCTCTTCTGCATCAAGTACATTTTGGTTTTTGAATAACAGACACGTTGAGAATTTGTGTAATACATATAGAATCATTATTCTGCCTTTTTGGTGTTTTTACTGTCAACTGCACAGACAGAAAATTGCTTACATGACTAACCTCTTTCTTCAAACTGCTATGCCCCATATATTCATATTCCCGACTTATTTACAATAAATAATTTGGACACACTTGGTATGTTTTGCCCAAATCACTTTACATATAGAAACTTTCTGTTATGTATGCCATTAGCATGTTTGCAAAGACTCTTTGGGACGTTCAGATTATCAACTTGGACCTCCTTTGGGGTATAAGTTATACATCAACTTACCATTAACCTTTTTTTTCTCTCCAGTTTGCACAATAGATTAGTGGTTGGGAGCATTGGTTTTGGTGTCAAATAGTGTTGTATAAAATATAAACCACGATGACTCTTTAACAATCTTGAAGAAGTTTCTTAACCTCTCTGTGTTTCAGTTTCCTCATCTGTAAAACAGATAAAATATTTGTCTATATTAGACTTATTTTGACAATTAAATATGACAAAGTAAATATCCCGTTTATGATTGCTTATTTATACATCATAGATCATACTGAATTGTAATTATTTGTAAATATATGCCTTTCTATTTTCTCAAATTACTAGCAAATTTTACAAAAAGGAGAAACATAGCATCTTTTTGTCCCTTTTTCTAACTATTAGTGCGATGTCTTTTACAAAATAAGTTAGCTTAAAATCTAAGTGGAAGAAGGTGACCTATTGTCTGTTAACTCAAGAAACCCTTGATATAGTGAAATTGATAGATTTTTACATACACTGTCCTAAGTGTTTAAAGTATTACATGATGACAAGTGTGCTTATTTCTTACATATATATCTCCCAATGCTTTTTTATTTTGCAATATAGATTTCTCACACTGGAAATAGAGACATAAATTTACACCTTCTATAGATGATCATTCATCATTAATAACTAAGCGGTTTATTAACAAGAGCTATATAAATGCTTGTTATAAAGAATCAATTGGCAGTGAAATAAATCTATTTTACTCTTCATCAGATATGTTTACCAAAGTGCAGTAATTCTTTATTTTAGACTTAATAATTTCCTGATATTCATTTGGCATATTTTTTAGTTCAGTATTATATTTCTCTGAAATATATGACATTGAAACTTCAAAATCTAGGACAAAGAAATATTCAGTAGATTTGAGATATCCAGTATTTATCTGATCAATTCTGTATCTTTCTATTGAAAGTATTTTTTAAAAATCAGAATTTCTGTCAAAGAAATGCATTGGAAGCCTGTTTCTGCTTAGGTAGGGGATAAAACAAGACTCTTGGAATTTAGTTAAAAATTTACCGTCACCCTACCAAAGTAATTACTCTTGCTAATATTACCAGTGATTTATATAGAAACACATTGAACATTTTTCTGTGTCTCTCTTATTTGACTTTTCCCCATCATTTCACACAGTTTTCCACTAAACAGTGGAGATTTATTTTGTCAGTTGAGTCCAAACTGAGAAATAGTTCATTCTTATTGCTTGGCATGGAAGTCTCCACTTCATCATCAATTTCCTTCTTCTGTTTCTCTGACTGCTCATTTTTCATTGTTCCAGGATCTTTCAGTTTCTTCTGTGCTTTAAATATTTGATTTTTCGAAGTTCTATTTAGGCTTAAATTTCTTCCTGTTCTCCTTTTTCAGTCTCATCCATGTCCATGGCTTTAATTACTACATATATATCAACGATTCAAAAACATTTATAAGGAGATTTTTCCAGCCTCTCTCTGAGCTAATACACACACACACACACACACACACACACACACAACTATTGGTATTACCTACTTCACGTCTCCATTACATAAGTCACAAAACATTCAAATTCAACTTATATGAAACCGATCTTATCTCCTCTTCCTAAAGAGTCCTTCCATCTTAATCTTAATTGACTATCCTGATGGAAAGCCAAGTTATTTACGTAGGTACTCAGACTATATCCTTTTTACCTTTCCTAAAACCTATCACCAAAATATTACCAAATCTTATTTTTATATTTTTATTCTGTAATACCCTTTTCCATCACCGTGTCTCATACCTTATGTTGGCCTTTGTCGTTGGTATAATCAACGTCTTCTATTTGGCCTTTTTGTATCCAGCCTCACTTTCCTTCTTTACCATGCTACCAGATGGATAATTCTAAAATAAATATGCATTTACAGTATTATGTCTATATGTATATCTCAGTGTTTGTCACTTTCAGGATAAAATTTAACACCATTAGTCATCTTAGGTCAACTAGTACCAGCTCTTTAGGCAAACATCCCCAAGTTGATCTTACACATCTGCTGGCTGGCTGCCTACCTAATGAATATATTCAGGTTGTCTTAGAAAATTTTCTCACTAAGAAGCAACATATTTTTTTAACTTCATGATGCCATTTAAATCTATGAATTCTAAACAATAAAGTAAAAATTGAGATGAATTAATTTAAAAAAATCAGAATTTTAATCATATGAGAAGCAACATAGAGTAGTGATTAAGGACACAGATGTTAATCAAACAGGTAAGAATATCTGATTTGCCCTTTACTTCTTGGGTTACCTTGGAAAAGCTACCAGAACCCTTTACAACTCAGTTTTTACTTCTATAGAGTGGGTAAACAATGTAAGCAAAATAGTTCCCTTTAAAGAATTTGCTGACAGCCGATTCCCCAAAATAAAATTTTCCAAAGAGCAAATTTGTTAAAAGTAACTTGGGAAAGATCAACTGGCAAAAATTCCATTGCATGGATAATTTTTTTTATTGTACTTTAGGTTCTGGGGTACATGTGCAGATCATGCAGGATTGTTACCTAGGTACTTGTTTATCTATGTTTCATTAATTTAAAATGGTTTAATGCCCCTTTCTATTTTTTCAAATCTGAGATGTTTAGTACTATCCTGAATTTTATTTCTCATAAGTAAAAAAATACATCACAATTAAGTTAAATTACCTGAGATAAACCAGATGTATTAAAATTCTATGCCTTTACCAGAAAGCAGTTTAAATATGCCAACTAGAAGCATTTTACAGGTAAAAAATAAACTGTTAAATGGCAATATGATTGTAATAGATTATGTTTTATAATTCAAATTTGATATAATTTACAGATAGAAAATAAAAGAATAAAAATCTAGTTAAAATCATAAAAATGACAAAGTTGGAAGATAAAGTTTGGCAAGACTAAATGATACAGAGGACTAAAAATAATTACTGACTAAAAATTCCCATAAAAATGAGTTTTTAAATGATGAAATATATTTATTATAATCTTAAATTTTTAATGTCAGTATTCAAAAATATATTGCTCATAATTATATTTCATATTCTTGCTGTTGCATCTCTAGATTTTGTTAAAACCATTTTTGGTAAAGTAATAAATATTTTAATTTAACAAATTTGGAAAATTGAGACTCTGCAAACTAATCATTACCTAATTGGATCTTCAGCAAATGGGTCACTTGGTGAACTGAATATTGAAGAGTTTAATATCAGCAGCATGAGATAACTTAAAATCATAAATATAGTTCATGTGGTCACAACAAGGAAAAATGTGATTATGCATGCAAATTTTTGCCACATCATATATATCTATAGTTAGTAACCATTGATACAGATTTCTCCTAATTGATTTTCCATCATTATTTTTGTTAGCATAAGTATTTTTTATAATCTTGCTTCTGCCTAACTTTGCAACTTCATTTGTTACCATTTATTAAATTGTCTAAGCTGTCCAGAGATAGTTATACTGGAGCAGATCCTCTTGACTGGAATAGAACAATTTTATTGGACCTCCTTGTGCAAATATGTAAGGTACCTAAGGAAAACATCCATCCCACCCTGAGGGAGTGTTACATTAGGATTTGTTCTGGTGTTCAGTAAAAATTTCCTGTCATGATATCCCTAGGGAAGAGGATAGGACATTTTGCATGAGAAGCCAATAACTTTTTGTGAAAGAAATAATCAAAACCAGATATCCAATGCTTTATGTTGAAAAACAAAGGGTGGCCCTTGATAAGGCTTATTGGAAGAAAAAAGGAGAAATGGACGCCAGTGGTCCTAACAAGAATTCAACAAGATGGGAGCAAAGTTTTGAACCGATGAACAGAACTCAACACATAGAGAGATTGGATTGAAATGGAAGATTTGGGCACATCGTATTAAGTTAAGGCTGCAGATCTAGCACTGACAGAGTGACATGATTTAGAAATAGTGGCTGAACTTGTTGGAAAAGCAAACTAACATCTTGTACTAACCAACCCAATTGGTCTCTTTCATCACGTAGCATTATTAGAGCATTACAGAGAGATTGGAATGTTTCCCCCTGAAATGTTCAAAATAAGATAACAAAATGGATGAAACATTGAGTCATTTTCTGTATGTTCACTAGGAGAAACAACTTTACCTCTGATTTTTGTAAAACTCTGACAATCACTGACAGATTTAATTTTATACAACTACTATTGATTTGCTATGAACAGATTACTAGTATCCTTGGTAAACTCATTTACTTTAAAGTACTTAGTGTGTGTGTGTATGTCTGTGTGTGTGTGTAATTTGGTAATAACAAAGTTCTGAAAGTTGTACTTCTTGCAATGAACATTTAAAAGTATTTTATTTCTGAATCATTTTTTTAATCTATGTTTTACAAATTACATTCCCATTGAGGCACGCAAATGGATCTAGCCTCTGATGATATTGCTTTGCTGATGATGGTACCTCCCATTAGTTTCTTGCACCAAAGTGCACTTTCTTCAGTTTGCATAGTGGATTTCATCATTCTTCTGGAGAGGCTCCACTTTGTTTCTGATTCAGTTTCAGTTTCTAAACCAGGGTCTTTGTGCCTCACTGACTGTTTTTGGATGATCTCTAGTTTTTCCCCAAGATTGCAAATTTAGTTTGGCTTTATTTGGCCACCATCTTAATTCCCACTTTTGGTTTTGGTGCTGTTGACTGTATAATCTAACCATCTTTACCTTTCAATGTTTGTGAGTTTCTTTTTCCTGTTTGTCTTGAGCATTCTGATTTCGCCTAACCTTTGAGTCATGGGGCTCTGTTTTCTCATGTCATTGAAATGTGGTTTAGTCAAGTGGAAAGACAAACTTCTGTCACTGCCTATAGCACTGCCTAGTTTCCTTCCAATTATCAATAATATTTTGTGTTATTAGCTTTCTTCTGTTTCACCGTGAGCTCAAGTAATTCATAACAATAAAACAAGACAAAAATAATTAACATTCACTAGAATAAAGAGAAGCCCTTAAATCATGAAGTTATCAGGATAAGTATGCCTTTGAGATGGTCTGTGTCTCTCTGCCCTTCTGTTCTGGAACTGATGTATCCAATCAGTCAATTTTACTGATACACAACAAATTATGTTCTATATTTTTGTCAAACCATTGCTGAAATTTGAACACTAAGGCTACCAACTTCTCTCTGTGTACTTTTTGCTTAAAATGGAAAAAAATTAATATTTTGCTCTTCTCAAAAAAGGAAGATAGTGTTCCTCTTTTTCATAACAATCTGTTTATATTTTTAGTTCTTTATGTATCTATATCTTACTGATTTTTTTCTAGCTGTTTTTTCTTTCATTTTTGGATAATTTATATGTATTAATTGGTGAAACTTTTAATAAATGTGCTACTTTTAAGTACATCTAATTTAAAGATTCATGTTTATTATTAACAGAGGAAAACTTTGTAACTTTGAAAAATTTTAGCTTTGAAAATGGAGATGTCTGCTTTGTAACATAAGAATCTGCCTGGTTAAAATAGCAATTGTAAGGATCAGGCTGAATGTGTTTTGGAATAAAAACTTAAATGATACAAAATTGATTGCTTCTGGCCTGCCAAGAGCTTTATAACCTCTCAAGACAGTTGAAGGGCTCCAAGAGCAGAAAATTTCCCCCTCTTATCTCCAAAGTAAATAGAAAATCTCCATAGAAATAAATAAATATACCAAGTAAACATGTGAGGAAATGTTCTATGTGCTAAAAATAAGATGTAAATAAATTTAATTTTGAATCTTCGGCTTGACCTACAATGTACATGAACAATTACTAAAGAAAACAACTACAGTATAATGCAGTATGGAGAAATTCAGTTCTAAACTTCCCCAGATTTCCACAGCTTACTCTAGATTTTAAGATTCATCCATCCTATGAACCGATTACTGTAACTCTCTCTGTTGTTTTACTTATCTATTGCTACTTAGCAAATCACTTCATAACTCTGCAGCTAAAAACACTGATGTATTATGTTTGTTGGGTCTGCATGTTCATTGGACTTGGCAGGTCGTTCTAATTTTTGGTGTCTCAGGAAATTGAGGTCAGATAGTGGCTAGGGCTACAGATAGCAGAAGGTTCAACTGAATGGTTTTTCACATGGCTGGAAGATGATGCTTCTTGACATCTGGAAGTTCAGCTGGAGCTGTTGGCAGGAATAACTCCACTTGGCCTATCAAATAAATGGCTTGGGCTTCTTTTAGTTTGGCAGCTGGGTTCTGAGAGAGGATGTCTGAAAAACAAGCGTTCCAAGAGACCCAGTGGAAGTTGGAAGGCTTATGACCCCGACATGGAAATCACACTGAGTCTCTCCCATCACATTCTGTTGGTCAAATCAACTGACAAGCCCAGCCCAGTTTCAAGGAGAGGGAAAATAGGTTCAACTTCCCAATGCAGGTGTTACAAATCAGCTGTGGTCGTGTATAATAAACCACAGTCTGCCACAGATTATTTGTATTCCTCATGCACAGAATAGACACTTATCTTCTCTCACAGTCCCCAGAAGCTTCATCTATAATAACAAGACCAGACTTGAGGGCCAGCGGCTCATCATCTTAAGTCCAGATATGGACGCAGTACCTCAGGTAGGGTTCTTCAAGTGCAGATCCTTGAGCCAGATTGCTCTCCACTATGAGTCATCCTTTCTATTTATAAAAAATAGTCGACTTTTTGCAGCTGTGTGTTGAAGGTTTAGGAGCATGTTTTCGTTGTGAACTGGCTCTGACTTTTTTCAGTCTAAGCTGACAGGCAGTGTTTCTATTTATAAAACACTCTTAAAAAGGTTGTGAGTTTCCCAAGGATCTTATTGGAATTCACTCTCTTATATAAAAGCCATTGCCGTAAATCTCTGAGACGGTTCTTCTGTATCTTGGAGAAAGGGTGCTGTGAGATAATCGCCTTAAAAACTTTTAGAAGACTTTTGGTTTAGCCAAATTTAAAGGGCCACACACTTAATATTCTTAGAAGAATTTTATCTGGCTGAGAAGGAATAGAGGGTACACAAGAGTCTTAGAAATTTTTTGGTTTAATTGCCATAGTCTAAGAGTGGCTTAAATCTTTCTAAAACCTTAACAAAATGTGTTACAGCCACACTTGGACCAGGGATTTATCCAAAACCACATTTTCCTGGTAGCACCTTGCATTTCATTTTTGTCCTGTAAAACTTAATTTTTTCCTAACATTTTGGTCTCGGGGTAGTCTTACTTATTATATGCAGCTAACTTCAAAGAAGTGGCACAAGCAGGGGACATCCTAAGAACAAATATTTCAAGAGGCTTGGATAGCAACTGAAAAACATTAGGTGACTTATTCTAAGATTTCACACAGCAAATCTGGCCTGAAAACTTTTTGGCCAGATTTAAAGTAAAAGAAAACAGAGTAACAATGAATTTATGACCATTTCAGTCTATCTCTTTTATAAAAATAAAACTAATAGTTATTATAGATTACAAAAGCTTTTGAATGTATAAAAACTCTGATTTGATTATAGGAAATGATATAATTATTTGATTATAGAAAAGTGCATATATAAATTTAAAATGTAAGAATTTAAGAATTTTTAAGAAAGAAAAAGCACCTCTTGCTTTGAAAATTCTGTACTGTTATGAATGCTTTAGACACTTGTGGAAGCAGTAACTCAAAGAGCAAATGGCAGTTTTGCAGAGAAATATCTAAATGAACATGGCTGTTAAGTACTAAGATAAGGAGTAAGTACATTTGAAGTGATATTAGGCAAGTAAGTGGAAAATGAAAATGCAAACAGTGGTTTTTAATCCAAAACAATAATGGCAATTATTTAAAAAATTATAAATCCTATCTATCTAATCTATCATCTATCTATCTATCATCTATCCTCTATCTTCTGTCTATGTTGATCTGTCTGTATATATCCTACTATGTGTGATCACTTAAACAAATTAAATAAGTTTAACATGTTCTCTTAAAATCAAGTAGTTATGTTTTCCATGATTGCATAAAATGTAAAAAAAATATTTAACATAATAGTATAATTTACAAAAGTAAACAGTATAATTTACAAATAAACTTCAGTTTATTTTCTTATGGGAAAAACTAATATAAATTATCTCAATTTCACCTTTTAAATTTTTGGTCAGGTTTTGGTATTTGTGGTAATTTTTCTCCCACAAGTGGTTTAAAAGTATAACAATGTAAAAATTATATGAGCAAATAAATTAAATAATATTATTTGGTATCTTCAAAAAGCAGTAGCCTCTTATGGACTTCAAGTATTGCTGAAAATAATGTGAATTACTTATTCCACTTAAAATATCTAAGTGAAATATTTATGAAAACTAACAATGTTAGTAGTAATCTGTGTGCTTTTTTTTCCCTGTGATATGGAACAGATTCAATAAAGTAAATTATTAGATTAAATTATATATCTAAAAAGATACATGGGAGAAAATCTAAGTGACCTTGGGTTTGGTAATAAATATTTTCAACAATACTGAAGGCATTGTCCAAGAAAAGAAAAATGATATAACTATTAATATTAATAAATAATGTATTAATAATTATTAACTTGTAATTTATCAATTTATTATATAATAACTACAAAATTAAAATTGGTCTTCAGCTGAGAATGCTATTAAGAGAATCAAAACAAAAATCACCAAAGAAAGTATTTGCAAACCATGTATCTTATAAAGGACTTTTATCTAAAATCTAAAAAAAAAGTACTCTTAAAGCCAACAATTTAAAAACAAAACTAAAAACAATTGAGAATGGGCAAAAAGTCTTAACAGGTAGCCCACTAGAGAAAATATACAGAGGACAAATAAGCATATGGAAAAATGTTCAACACTACTGGCGATTAGGGAATTGCAAATCAAAACAATGAGATACTCCTTACAACAAACTTTTTATTCTTCAAATTTCATTTTAAGTTCTCAGATATATGTGCAGGATGTGAAAGTTTACTACATAGGTAAACTTCTGCCATGCTGGGTGCTGCACAGATCAACCACCTATCACCTAGGTATTAAGCTCAGCATCCATTAGCTATTCTTACTAATGTTCTTCCTCCCCCTTCTACTCTGACAGTCCCCAGTGTGTGTTGTTCCCCCACATGTGTCCATGTGTTCTCACTGTTCGGTTCCCACTTATAAGTGAGAACATGTGGTGTTTGGCTTTCTGTTCCTGTGTTAGTTTGCTGAGGATAATGGCTTCCACCTCCATCCATGTCCCTGCAAAGGACATGATCTCCTTCCTTTTTATGGCTGCATGGTATTCCATGGTGTATATGTACCACATTTTCTTTATCCAGTTTATCATTGATGGGCATTTGGGTTGATTCCATATCTTTGCTATTGTGAATAGTGCTGCAATGAACATATGCATGCATGTATCTATAATAGAATGATTGGTATTCCTTTGGATATATACTCAGTAATGAGACCACTGGGTCAAATGGTATTTCTATTTCTATATCTTGGAGGAATTGCCACACTTTCTTCCACTCTGATTGAACTAATTTACACTTCCACCAACAGTGTAGAAGTGTTCCTTTTCACCTCAGTCTCACTAGGATCTGTTGTTGCTGGACTTTTTAATAATTGCCATTCTGACTGGCATGAGATGGTATGTTATTGTGGTTTTGATTTGCATTGCTCTAATGATCAGTGATATTGAGCTTTTCTTTCATATGTTTGTTGGCCTCATGAAGGTCTTCTTTTGAGAAGTGCTTGTTCATGTTCTTTGCCTACTTTTAAATGGGGTTGTTTGTTTTTTTGTGTGTGAATTTGTGTGCATTTCTTATATACTCTGGATATTGGCCCTTTGTAAGATGGTTAGGTTGCAAAAATTTTCTCCCACTCCATAGGTTGTCTCTTCTTTCTGATAATAGTTTCTTTTGCTGAGCAGATGCTCTTTAGTTTAATTAAATCCAATTTGTCAATTTTGCTTTTATTGCAATTGCCTTTGGCATTTTCATCATGAAATTTTTGTCTGTGGCTATATCCTGAATGATGTTGCCTAGATTTTCTTCTAGGGTTTTTTTAAAAATGATTTTTGGTTTTACAGTTAAGTCTTTAATTCTTCTTGACTTAATTTTTATATATGGTGTAAGGAAGGAGTCCACTTTTAATTTTCTGCTTATAACTAGCCATTTCTCCCAGCAACATTTATTAAATAGGGAGTCTTTTCCTCATTGCTTCTTTTTGGTCAGGTTCTACAAACATTTTTGAATGGATAAAATTTAAAACAACAGCAACAACAATACCAAGGGCTGGCAAAAATGTGGAGCAATAGAATCTCTCAGTCATTGCTGTTAGGAATGCAAAATGGTAAAGCCACTTTGGAAGGCATTTTATAAATTTCCTAAAATAGTCTTATCATATGACATAGCACTTGAGCTTCTATGTATTTACCCAGTTGATTTGAAAACTTAAATCCACACAAAATCCTGCATATAAGTATTTATGGTAGTCTTTTCCATAATAACCAAAAAAACTGTAAACAACCAAGATATCCTTCAATAAGTGACTGGATTAAAAAAAGTAATACCTGGAGTACATTCATATGAGGTAATGTTATTCAGTGACAGAAAAAAAATGAATTATCAAGATATAGTAAAACATGGAAGAACCCCAAATGCTTCTTGCCTCAAAAAAGGTCTGACAATGCTGTATCCTATATGCTCCCAATTATATGAAATTCTGAAAAGACGAAACTATGAGGACAATAAACAGTGAACAGTGGTTGCCAGGGGTTCAAATGAAGTGGAAGAAAATAAATAGGTGAAGAATGAGATTTTCCACACAGTGAAACTATTCTGTATGGCACTAGACACATGGCATTATGCATTTGTTAAACCCATTTGTTAGGGCACAAAGGTGAATCTTAATATATGCAGGTTTTGAAACACAATTTAGGAGGTCAAGGGATTCCAGGAAGGAATGCAGATTATGATGAGTAAATCTATCTGTATCACAAGTGTATGTAACAACCTCATTGAATGGGATACGGGAAAGTGATGATCTAAGTTACTCTGGAAATGACTGGAGTCTGTAGGACTAAAGAGAAAGGAAATTGCACAAACCTTGTGTATTCTAGTTGACAACATTTTTTTCATGGTGCTAAAGGTTAATAGTTCTGATATTGCTACACATATATGATATTGCTATTGAACAATTAAGTAAATGAATGGCAGATGGTTGCCTTTGGGTTTCTCACTGCGGGAGTGGGAATTCACAGATAAGCAAGGGGAACAATCTAGAGTGAACCATGTGACAATAGGTCAGAGTTGGAGCAGCTGTATGAACTCACATTTAGCTTAAGACAAATAAGTAAAATCACATACAGAAATACTTATAGACTTGTGCCTATACACAAGTTTGTGAACACACAGACATATCCTTGATTTGTCAGCCGAGAAAACATACAATAAAAGATATCTCATTATCAAGGAGCACACCTAGATCCTAGATCTTTCTATCTAATACTGTTTTCAAATTAAAAGAACAAAAAGCTCCTTGGAGAAACGACTGCATCTAGGACTGGAACAGGAAATATACAAGATGAGTCTGAAGCATCTTGTAATTTGAGAAAATAAGGAGGTGCTAAAAAATCCAATATAATTGGAGCGTGTAGGAATGATACAGGAGCCAACTAAAAGAACTCCCAATGGCCAAAATTGGAACAATTAGAGCAACAAAATAAATGGCCAAAGTAGGACTGGATTATAATCCAAAGCGTAAAATACATATCTACTATTCTATACCTATACAAATAAATGAGAATGAATAAATATATGAATGGGGGAAAAGAGGTAAACTCCCATGCATAAGAATTTTTTATAATTTGAATAGATAGTCCACCTTCAAGGAAGGACAGCATAACTACCTACTTCATAATGCAAGCTGCACATAGTAATTTTCTTTCAAAGACTACAGCATGAAATGAGGAAAAAACAATAACTTCACAGTGGAGAAATCTGATACACACTATCTTAGTTAGGTCATCAAGGTAACACCAACAGAGATAAGTCAGGTTGATAGAATGTATCTTTGATTTGATGTGATAAACATGGTGGCCTTTCTCTCTGTCGTCTTCCTTTCAATAACTCATAATCACAATTTTATCATAAGAAAAACATCAGACACATTCCAAAGTGGAGCATCTTACACAATACCTGACCTGTACTCTTCAAAACTGTTAAGGTCATAAAAATAAACTGAAGAAACTGCCACAGCAAAAAGGAGCCTAAGGAGACAGAATGGGTGAATATAATGTAGTGCTCTGGATGGAATCCTGGAGATACACAACATACACACACACACACACACACACACGCACACGCACACACAGATACACATACACAGAGAATTAGGTAAAAAGTAAGGAACTCTAAATAAATTATGGAGTATAGTAAATAACAGTATATCAATACTGCTTCATTAATCATCACAATTGTATCATATTTATGTAAGATGTTAAGGAGAAACTGGGTACTCTCTGTACCACCCTCTCGACTCATATATACTTAAGAAAATGTCCTAAAAGGTAAAGTCTATTAATTTTTTTAAAAGAACATGTATGCCTATGGAAGGCTTGCCTTACTGGAGCTATGTGGATTTGCTAAGATGCAAGTGGATGACAGTACTCTTTTAACTACTTCCACAGTTTTTCAGTGTATTAATGGGAATAAAATTTGTATATGTAGGTTCACTACACAAGGTATAACCATTTTAAAGAAACATGAATGTATATATAAGATAATGGATATATTTAACTTCCTGAAATATTTTGTTCATAAAAATAAGATTTGCCTTAAAAAAGTCCTGTTGTGCCAGATTGTGAGTACATATATACAATCAATATAAAATATATATAATATATATAATAATTATAAATAATATATAATATATATAATACATATATAATCACAAATCTGGAAGACAAATTTTAAAAGAAATATATTAAATGTTGACAAAGTTGGGCCAATTTTTATAGATTGTGAATAATGCAAAATTTTACATGGGTTCTGTGCAAAAAGTTGAAATACATTTTTTCATGCTTTTAAAAAGACAAATATATCTTTGATTGCATATCCTGCTCTTTACATGAAAATGCAACTGAGCTGGAGAGGATGTGGAGAAATAGGAACACTTTTACACTGTTGGTGGGAGTGTAAAATTAGTTCAACCATTGTGGAAGACAGTGTGGTGATTCCTCAAAGATCTAGAACTAGAAATACCATTTGACCCAGCAATCCCATTACTGGGTATATACTCAAAGGATTATAAAACATTTAACTACAAAGACACATGCACATGTATGTTTATTGTGGCACTATTCACAATAGAAAAGACTTGGAACCAACCCAAATGCCATCAAAGATAGACTAGATAAAGAAAATGTGGCATATATACACCATGGAATATTCTGCAGCCATAAAAAAGGATGAGTTCATGTCCTTTACAGGGACATGGATGAAGCTGGAAACCATCATTCTCAGCAAACTGACACAAGAACTGAAAATGAAACACAACATGTTCTCACTCATAAGTGGGTGTTGAACAATAAGAACACAGGGACACAGGGAGGGGAACATCACACACCGGGGCCTGTTGGACAGTGCAGGGACTAGAGGAGAGATAGCAGGAGGTGTGGGAATTGGGGAGGGCTAACATTAGGAGCAATACCTAATGTAGATGACTGAGAGATGGATGCAGTAAACCACTATGGCAAGCGTATACCTATGTAACAAACCTGTACAATCTGCACATGTACCCCAGAACTTAAAGTATAATAAAAAAATGCAAAAATAAAATGATATTAGATGGTTAGATGATTGAGGTTCCTAATATTGCCCAAATGCCTCGACTTTAAAGCCTTTTACTTTATGGACCTCATTTTTTAAATTTTTTTAATTATTAACAAATATTTTTCAAATTTATAAAGATAAATTTTCTAATAATTATCATTTTCTTGAGTTCATTTTAAATATTGTCGCTTTAAATCAAAATTGAAACCATTTACTCTCTTTACATAATAAAGATTATGATCTTATATTTTCTAAGACATCTTTTTAAGATGGGCTTTCTTAAATTCAAATTTAAGAACTCATTTCTGAATAATAACACTGTTATATTTCTTTATTAGATTTCTTTATACCCAGAATGCCTTTGAGATTTCCTAGAAAAGTAATTGATGCCAATTTCTTTTCTCTCATATTATAACAGAAGGGATACAAAAAGTTTATGTATTCTTGATACTCTCTACATTTTTAATTAACTTAAAATATGCAGACAACTGTACTGGTTTTAAAGCCTTCACTATGGAAAGTATTGACAAACCAAAAGGAGAAATTAAAATAGGTTCTCTAGGTTAAAAAAACATACCAGTGATATGTTAAAAATATTTCAGGAGTTGTGTCCATTTCGAGATGGATAAAAACACAATCATGTTCATGTATATAGAATGTCAATAACGGTCATCAAATTGATGTTTAAAAGTATTTTGTAATCTCTTGTCAATTCATGACAAACACAACAAACACTTTCTGAGATGAATTAGATGTCTCTGGAGATTTGTCAATACTTCACAATATTTTCTTACTGTCAGGATTATTATTGATTTAAACTGAGCATTACCTCAGTAAAGTATTCCATTCTCCTTCATTCTGAAATTTCAGTATCTTGCATTAAATTTAAACAGCATCTTTTTATTTTCTTTTTTTATTTGAGACGGTGTCTCGCTCTGTCACCTAGGCTGGAGTGCAGTGGTACAATCTTGGCATACTGTAACCTCTGCCTCTGGATTCAAGTGATTCTCCTGCCTCAGCCTCCTGAGTAGCTGCCATTACAGGCGCGCACCATCACGCCCAGCTAATTTTTGTATTTTTAGTAGAAACAGGGTTTCACCATGTTCATCATGCTGGTCTCGAACTCCTGACCTCGTGATCCACCTGCTTTGGCCTCCCAAAGTGCTGGGATTATAGGCATGAGCTGTGGCACCCGGCCTAGAATCTTATAATCTGATTATTAACAGGTGGTTTCTTCATTTCCCTTATTCTATTTACAGCCTGCTGTGTAAGTATTCTGGAAAGAGGTCAAAAGAACAACTCAGTACATAACACTCAAGGTTATTTTTTACAGTTAATATTTCAGGGCATAGACCCATGGACAGGCTTTTCAAGTTCAAACTGATGTCACTATAAAGGGATCCTTTTCATCCTGTGAAACTGAGTTAAGTTTCACAACTCCCTGTGTCCCAAAGCTGTCAGAAACACAGAGAAGGGAGCATCACACACTGGGCTAGGTTTGGGGGGTGGAGGAGAGGATAAAAGAGGGACAGTGGGGGAGTGGGGAGGATAGGGAAGGATAATACCAGGAGACATGCCTGATGTAGGTGACAGGGAGGGGGGATGGAGACAGCACACCAGACCCCTCTCCAGGATGCAGGATGTGCACATGGACCCCAGAGCCCAAAGTACAATTTTTTAAAAATGTTATAATTGTAGGAAAGAAAACCTAGAAATATCAAAAACATTTGAAATTAATAAATATGTTGAAGTATTC